>JBAMBJ010004616.1:0-212581 GCA_037043495.1 Drosophila recens
CCAACTTTGATGGATTAAATATATTGTAATAAAATAATAATACACAAAGTTTAGTATAGTGTTACAGTGTACTAATAATGTCTTCGTACAGCAGCAATTGTTTACTTTGTTGGCTTTTAAATCGAAGTAAACAAAAAAATTTAAATCAAATGTATTTATTGCCTTTTGTTTAAGACGTGTATCTGTTGATCACTTATTTATATTTAAACAATTTAATGAACTGTATTTAATACCTTTAAGTATTCGTTTATTATGATAAAACCAGTAAAATAAAACGCAGCTGAAATTTTTTTTATAATCTTAATAATTTAAAATAATTATGATTGCGATTTATTTGAGAACTGACTGCAGGGTATGTTATAGTTGGGCTGTCATAAGTAGACCAGTTTTACTTGTGTTTTTTATTGGCCATGGTAAATTTGCGGTTAAGTAATGACTGTATAAATAGTATAACCATTTTTGGGGCACGTACCAGGCGGAAATCGCGGCAGATTCATGAATATCCATATAACAACAAGAACAGTGCATAAAATGATAAATATAAAAATAAAACAGAATTATGAGTAAGGGGCACTTACTACAGTGAGTTGCAAAAGCATATGTTATATTTATGTTGCTGGCAACCCGATTGCAACTTTTACAAGCGCCACAAAAACATGAAGCATGAAGGGCAAAAGGTATAAAAATTTCAACACGCTTACACAAAAATTGCCAATTAAGCGCATTTATGACTGCAACGCGAGAATATATGAGTGTGTGTGTGTGTGGTGTGTGTGTGGCATGTGTGGCATGCAACTAGACGCTGGACTTGGAAACAGAACCCAAACTTGGGTTGACCGGATGGGGGTCATAAAGATTCTTAATGTGGGGACGTGTGCACTCGTCCTGGATATGACCAGACCGGATTATTAAGAAACAATGAAGCGAGAGAGACAGTGGAGAGAAAGAAAAAGGGAGAGAGAGTCGTCTGCAAGTATGCAATAAAAGCGGACACATAATGCCGAGTTTATGGCGTAAGTTAAAACCGGAAACTAAATAGTTGACACCGCTCGCGAAATGAAGCGCAGACATTGCCAGCGGATTAACATTTACTGCCCCCAAAGTCAACGTCACGTTGCAATGTCCTCGACCCTCTGCTCACAGTTTGCCACACCAGTTGGGGGTTGTGGTGGGTGATTTTGTGGGTGGTTGGATTGTCACTATGCTGCCTCGTAAAGCGCACAAATGACAACATAATTTGTAATTTGAATTTGTTTCGTGCCCGGGCATAAGCAATGAGCTCGAAATTCCAAGAGATTCAGTCTCCCAGAATCCCCAACTTGACCGCTGTGGTTGCCATAAGCCATCGAAAATTCAATTCGTGTTGCGATTTGGACTTTAATGAATTATGAAATTGTGTTGAGGCTGAAAGTAGCTATATTTACTAAGGCTTAACTTACTAGCTTGGTGTTTAAATAAGCTAAGCAGATGTACATGATTTAAATAAGTAAACAATTGCAATTGTGAAGATTTAATAGTATAAAGTATCTGAGATGAATACAGGGTAACTCAACTCCTCTCTTCACTCTCACTCGTTGCTGTCTCATTTCAAATGCCAGCACTTAAAACGAGCGACAATTACCTGCAAATTAATTAATTCATTGTGCACTTTTTGTCGAGACAATGCAAAGGACAATGAATTGGCGAGGGGAAGTTGCCAGATAAATAGACAAAATACAAATGCAAAAGATGGGAGTGAATAAAAGGAAACAGATGCATTACAAATAATTAAAAAAATGCTTGGTTGACAGTTGATTTTATGGGCAGAGTTATCTGACAGCCAAGGGTTAAGACCATATGCTTAACTTAAAGATCAGCAAGGACTAGGACGCAGTCTGAAGTAAGGAGTCAGGAGTTGGGAGTATATATATATATCTCACTTGGAGTTGATTTATGCGCTTATCACGCAAGCGTCGCCAGTTTTTATGACCTGTCTCCGGCGACGTTGTCTGCCAGGCGACGCGTCGTTTAGTTACCGGCCATAAATGTCGTGAATGTCCTGCCCGCATTGGCGACGCACACAAATTTGCCATTTTAATGCCACGACAAGCTCGACGAGCGTTTTTCAATTTTGCAATACCTGCGAAGGCTTATCCTTCATCCCCATCCTTCCAGCTACAGTTCCTCGTCCTCCTTCTCTTTCTCATCGTTGTCGTCCTCGTCGTCGTCGTCGTCTTATGCCGTGACAGTTTTTCATTACGCACAAATCCTTCGGGCATACAGTCGCCAATGTCGTCACAGCCGCATAAAAGATTGAATGCCATTGAAATAAGTATCTTCTACTTCTACTCGTATCTTGGCAATGTTTGCACTTGGCTTACAAGTTGCCCAAAATTGCGACACATATTTAAAATTGTAAATTTTATGAAAATCGGGAAAAAGGATTATTTTGAATTTAAATTAAGTTCTCATCAGAACTATCTAAGACATCAAAATGTTGGGGAGTTTTTTCAGCTCAGAGGATCGAGCCATAGAGCAGAGTTTAAGTTGGCTCAGCCGAACTGTTTTAATATTTTTTCCAAAATAAGCGAATTTTTGCAGAATTTCCTTGACAATTTTTGGAAATTATTATCTTAGTGGCAATGTCTTTTAAATAAATTTTAGCCAACTAAATTTATTGTGAACTAACATTTATTTACTTATTATTGTCTCGGCAACGTTGTGTGAAAATTTGTGCTTTATAGGCTTAACCGTTTGACCTACATTATGATTCTCAGTCAGTAAGGACAAGGAGTTTTATATGCATAGATTAAATTTTATTTTATTTTGAATACATATGGGTAACTCGCAATATTTTGCTTAATCTTCTTATCCACTTACATTTTTTTTATAATATTATTATATTATCCAAATTTAATTTATTTTAAAACAATCAATTTCTTTATCATTCCCTCATTTGGATTATAAATACTTACGAGTTTACAGTTTATTTACCCGATTTGTGGCTGAATTGCCTATTAGAGTTTTCTTATCAAAACAGCATTGACTTTAAGCTAAACACACTCGCAGTCTCATATAATGCAAGCTGCTCCTTTGGACGAATGCATGTCCTGTGTGTTTTGTGTTTCGTGTCTTGTGCTTTTCGTTTTTTGCAATTTGGCAGCAAAAGTCTTTGAAAGTGACATTATGCAAGTTGTGAGCAACAACTGCAGCTATCTAAATTACCCAGAGACATCCGGCATGGGAGCAAAGGACTTGTAACATGCTTAAGGATAAAACAGGATGCGCCCAAGGAAGCAACGCTCTCAGACACTACAGCTGCGAATGTCTTTGCCACAATTTTCTTTATTTTATTTTTCACTTCTTTTTTACATGCAATTTCGATCGGCGACAGCGGAAGGAAATGTATCAAGGATATGTGCAAGGAACTAAGCGCAGTTCTCAGTTCTTGGCTAGATAACTACGGCAAATGCTTTGGCATGCGCATAAAAGATACGTTAATGCGGAATGGATGGGATGAAATAGTATGGGTCACTGTATAGTAAGTGCCAGGGTCGCCAATTAATGAGCTGTCGTCCTGGCGCGTCCTTTTGGCCTTTTGGCTGGCACGTGTTAACGTTTGGCCAAGTGTTGCATACTTCAAAAGCGTCCAACGCCAATGCCAAAAGTCACGTATTTTGCGTGAGTTACAACGGTCTACGGCAAACATGTTTGTGCACGTACAAACGCGTCCAGACAACAAGGACCTACCTATGTATGTAGAGATGTACCTATATGTACACTCTAACATTCGTACAGCGAAAGACACTCAACATTTACGAGCGTTGCCTCCAAATGAAACTAATGTGGCAACGGCAATCGCCGCACTTCGTTGTTCAGCAGCATCTGCAGCTGGGTGACAACGGGCACAATCATGTAGAGACCCAAGTGCTTCTCCAGCGTCAGAGCAATCTCCGTGCGCAGACTTCTCTCCAGTTCGCTGCTCACATTTCGCTTCTCCACGAGATCCACGTGTGGCACCTTCAGCGGATAGTTGACGGGGCAAGTGAAGATCAATTGCAGTGCAATTCCCCATCGATCGCCATCCTGGTAGTTGAAGGTGCTCACGGGCACCTTGAGACGCAGCAGCGGACTGCGGGACAGCACCAAATAAGGTAATCCCAAATAATGCAGGGTAAGCACCTCATTCCTCTGCAGATTCCTGTTGAACTTGACCACGCTCTGCAGCTTACATTTGCACTCCTTCTCCCCCTGTTCCTCCATTTTCCCCTGCTCTCCTCCCGACATTCTTAGCAATTTTTAGAAAAGTTTTCTACAGTTTTGTTTTTGTTTTTTTTTTTTGCCTGAAAATTATTTGAAATGAAAGGCGAGGGGAGTAACAGCAGGAAATACAATTTCATAAGCCGAAATTAGCATAGCGGCTGGAAAAAAGGTATTACCAGAGACTTATCCTAATGCCGAACATCTTTTGGTGGCAAATAAGCTTTGGGCTTTTGGGCATGGAAACTGGAAATATTTCCATAGCGAAGTGTGCATACACTATCCGATTTTTCTGATAGATCTAAATAAATTGTTAAAGTTTGTGCATATTATTTAAGTCACACGATCCCTAACAGCCGTCTGTAAGTTTTACATGGTATACTAAGTGAACGCTCATGCTCCAGTTCATTGTTCTTAATACCAAAGGATCAAACGAAATGAACGCGATTTATTCCTAGCGCCGTTCTTCGTGATCCATGAACGAGCGAACTCCAATTGTATCGTTCTTTGGGAATGAATGAGCATGTTATTGTACTAACAAACAATTCAAGTTTAATTTGAATTTATCAAAAATTAATAATTTTTTTTTAAATTTGATAAAAAGGCTATTTTGGCTTATTAAAATTTATCGTTTAAATTTTTTTTAATGAGTAATGGTTCCAAGAATTTAGAAAAACATTATAAAATGAAATCAATTGGGCTTGACTACTTATGTTAAAATATTAGAAACAAGAATCTGGCCTTTTTTCTTCGCAAATTTACGAATTATTTTAGGTAATTACCTCAAAAAAAAGAGCATCTCTACATGGCATATGAATATACAATATAAATACATCTATAAATTTGGTCTGCAAATTGAGTTTGTGTGTGTTTTGTTGATTTGATTAGCGCAGATTTGCAGTCGCGTTTCTATTTCATTCGCTATGCAAATTAGTTTTGTGATTATCGCGAAAATTGGCAAACCCAAAACCCAGATTCCTCCAGCGGTTCACCCTACCCTGAAAACCGCGCCCCTTTTTTGTAGTTTTGTGTGTGTTCGAAACTCAGACGTGCGTGAGATTTCCTTCTTTGGGGGTAGATCTGTGGCACGCATATGAGTTATATTATTATTTTTTTTATTAGTGCAACATTTGCATTTTAAAGCAGTTTGGCGCCACGTGAGACTCTCGACTGAATTGTCACTTTGATTTTACGCACTGACGCGCCGCAAACTAATGAGAGACACTGTGACAGAGACAGGGAAGAGAATTCGATATGAGAGATGAGAGCGAGAGTTCAACAGATTCATCTTCATTCCAGGCTGGCTGTCAATCAAATTTCAATAAATCTGCAACTTGCATGTATTGAAAACTCTTTTGCAAGTCTCAAGCTGCCCTCAATCTTGATTACGAGTAAATTATGACAGGCACTGTGAATGTGTTTGACACATTGCGCATACGTCACGTGGGCCTCGAGCGCCTTCAAACTCACTCAAACATGTTGCGTTCGACGCTGCCCCTACAACTCCGACAACAAACCGTTTGACAGTGTGTGCAATTTGGAAGATGGAGAGTGTGTTTTGTGGGCATGGCCAGCCGCCCACTTCCGCCGCTTTGGAGCCGAGCCGAGAGTTTATCGTGCTCGCTGTCGTGTCGTGTTGTTCTTGGCTCTTGGCTTTGGCGGCTGTTGGTTGGCTGGCATTTGGGGCACGTGGCCAACACGGAGCAGAACGTGGGGCACCTACCCCTGTCGGCAACGCCCTGGAACGTGACCGAAAATGAATTGTAGGCGTGCACGATGTCAGTCGGCGGATGCGTGCCAAGAAATCCGCATCGTTGCAGACTCTCTTCTCTCGCTGCATTCGCTGCCAGCGGCCCATGACAACTTTTAAGTTGAAATGCAGCGGCGACGACGACACGTCCTTAAAGAGAAAAGCATTTGCCATTTTCCTTGCCTTCACTATTGACTTTTGCCTGTTCGGATTTGCCATTCCGATTGGCCGCCGCACTGCATCACCTTGGCTGCCATGGGGTTGGGACCAGGGAGTATATTTGTGGCTGGGAAACACTTTAGAACATTTCTGGCTTTGTTTTAAGAGCTTCTGTCGTGCCACAAAAGTTTGAAGCACTTGTTTACGATTTCAAGTGCATTTGTTTGTTGCGCCCCTGTCATAATTTTCGTGGGGTTTGGCAGTTTGGTTGCTTCGATTTGGATTTTCCTGCCTTCCCTGCGGAAAACGAATGAAAAAGTTTTCCACTCAACTCGCTGGCGCAAATCTCAGCTGTTAGGTTCATGACTTTGGTCTATGCTAATGAGGCAAGTTTTCCGAACCAAAAGCCAATGCGCATGTAATTGAAAATTGCTTGAGAACCATTTTAGAAATTATCAGTTTGTAGTAGTTGAACAATGTAAGTTCTTGAGTACTTTGCAGTCGGAATATATGCATAAAACAATCCCTTAAGATGGTCTTCTTTAAGTTTCTTCTTTTATGTTTTTTGCCCAACTTTATTCCAAAAATTTTGCAGCTCTGGGTAAATTTCCAACAAGTTAAAACATTGTACATAGGCACACCCAGAGCAATGTTCAACAAGCAAATCGTATTTAAACTGTTATCTCGCTGAGATATGATCTTCGATCTCAGGTTATAAAAGCCGCAGACGACATCAACAGACTCTGTGGAGCAGTTGGAAGACTGTAGAAATCATGAAATACGCAGTTCTATTACTACTCGGTGTGCTTTTGGCCACCACTTTGCTCAGCGATGCCCAGAAGACAAAGAACAAGTTAAAGTCGAAAAACAAGGTGAAGACTACAGTGGCACCTCAAGTGGAGAGACAGGTGCTGCAAAAGGCCGAACGATGCTCGGCAAACAAGTGCAAGTTGCCCGATTGCCGTTGCTCGGACGCAACATTGCCACGCCCCAAGTTCAAGGGCAAGGAACAGGAGATACCACAGGTAAGGACTTGAATGTTAAAGCTATTGATAAATACGTTCAATACAATGTTGTAAAAATACATCACAAAATCGACAAATTGATTTCTGAGTAAGTTCTTTAACTCGATAATTTTTTGACGTTATATCGGGTTTATTTTAACGATTTTAATGAAAAATTTACAATTTATTAAAAAGTTTACATGATTTACAATTTTCTAAACGAATTAATACTGCTCTAAAATTCAAGTGGTTATCGAAATGTGAATTTTAAGCGATAATTTATTTAAAAGTAAGAGTGTATTTTGTATTTACAATAACGTTTTTTATTAACCTAACTTTTTTTTTTGGAAAAACTCGAATTATATATATTGGAATTAATTGCCGATATTTCGACAATTTGATTTTTGATTCTTCGATTTTTACATTTCGATAATTTGGATTTACATCACTAACGAATACTCTTTAATCTCGATCAATCAGTTTGTTACCATCACCTTTGACGATGCTGTGAATGCCGTGAACTACGCCCAATACGATCTGCTCTTCGATGGCCTGACCAATCCGGATGGTTGCCCAGCCACCGGCACCTTCTTCCTGTCCCACGAGTACACGGATTACGTGCGTGTGAACTCATTGTTTAATTCTGGACATGAGATTGCCCTGCACTCGGTGACCCATGGCGATGGTACGGATTACTGGCGAGAGGCGAATGTTGAGACGATTGAGAGCGAGTTTGGAGCACAGCTGCAAATCCTGGAGACATTTGCCAAGGTCGATCCGAAGACAGTGCAGGGGATGCGTTTGCCCTTCCTGCAAATCTCTGGCAACAACACCTTCGAGGCGATCAAGAACTTGGGTCTGACCTACGACGCCTCGTGGCCCACTCAACAGTTCAATGATCCGCCTATGTGGCCCTACACTCTGGACTATTTGTCCGTGCAGGATTGCCAGATTGGTGCCTGTCCGGATGCCGCTTTGCCCGGTGTCTGGGTGAGTCCGATGGTCACCTGGACTGACACTGAGGGCTACAGCTGTTCTATGATCGATGCCTGCGTTTATCCGCCCGAGGATGATGTGAATGCTCTGTTTGAATGGATGCTCGAGAACTTCAATCGTCATTACAAGAGCAACAGGGCGCCATTTGGCATGTATCTGCATGCTGCTTGGTTCTCACGTGGACGCAACAACTTTGCCGCCTTCAAGAAGTAAGATTTTCAGGGGTGTCGATAAGAATAAGTTTAAATTTATTTTTTTCTAAATAATTTGTATATTTAATTTATTTATTTTATTTAATTTCATTTAATATAATTTAATTTATTTATTTTATTTATTTAATTTAATTTAATTAAATTTAATTTAATTTAATTATTTTAATTTATTTATTTTATTTAATTTCTTAAATTTATTTAATTTTTTTAATTTATTTATTTGTTTTATTTTATTAATTTTATACTTTTTATTTATTTTTTTTATTTACTTTATTTATTTTATTTTATTTATTTTACATACTTTATTTTTTTTTGCCCTTTTCTCAACAGATTCATGCACCATTTGACCACCTATCCGGATGTCTACATGACTGGAGTTTCCCGCATGCTGGAGTATGTGAAAAAGCCCGTGTTGGGACAGCCCTTTAAGAGCTGCGAGAACAGGATGAAAACTCAATGCCAACCGGTTCATTGCAATGTCCAGAAGACATCCACTAAAGAGACACGTTATATGAGCGTCTGCGACAAGTGTCCAGTTGTCTATCCCTGGCTGAAAAATCCATTGGGTCTGGATATGTAAATATGTAGTCAGCCAATAAATACTGCACAATATAATGAAGCTACCATGTTGCCGTGTTGTTCGTCTATCCGTCTGTCTGTCTGTCTGTTTGGGCCAACATACACTAACATACGCGTATGATCTAAGCCAATTTACAATTTGGCGACCGTCCGAAATGTCACTGATAAACGACCTCAAATTATGCTTCTGGCCGTGTGGCGCTTAATTAACTCATTCAGCGCAGCGTTCTCTGACTCCTACTCCAACTCCATCCTTCCATTTCTATCCTTCCATTTCCATTCTTCCAACTTCATCATCCATGTTCATGTCCACGACGAGACTTTGTCAATTTCGCTGGTCCTCGCCTAAGTGTAGCCATATTTTATGGCATGAATTAATACGCCACACGGTGCTGTCCATCCTTGGCTGGAGCAAATGGAGCTTGGAGCTTGGACTCTCCTGTCTACTGGACGTCAATGCAGCTGCTACCTGTTAATGACAGCAGCGGGCAGTTCGGGCTAAGAGCGAAGGGATATGGCTACAACACGTAACACCTTGCTTCGTTTTTAGCTCCCCTTCTAACTCATTTCGCCTCATTGACGTGTGTTGCATTTTTGGTTAATGTACGCCCAACTTATGGCAGGCACTGTCTGCATGTCACTTCAAGTTGAGCTGGAATGGGAACGTAGCAGCGATTGCGGTCAAAAGTTATCTATGTACGCGTAAATTAGGTTCTTCAATGGGCTTCGTATGGTGGGTAGAACAGTGACTGCTTTAAGTATGTTTACAGTGAATATGTTGTGGCTGAGTTTTCGTTCGTTGTTAAGTTCTTAGTTTCGCTGCAGCCCAAACAAGAGGAATGTCATTCTGATCGTGGTTTGGTCTCCAAATTTTGCATTATAATTTTATTAATTTCATTAAGATAATTTTATAAAAAATGTTCAAGTCTTTCACAATCATCACTTTATTGAATGTAGCTTACAAACTATGTCATAGTTGGGGCGCCTCTGACTCGCTTATGACAGTGTTTATTGGCCAGAACATAGCCCTGTGGACAGTTGGCTTCCAGAATGTTGTAGGGCTTGACAATAACTAGATCATTCGGGTCCCAGTTGGATACATCCACCATAGGCTTATTGACAGTGGCACTCAAATGGGGACTTGCAGTTTCGGCTTCGACAATCTCACTATCGAAGGCTGCAACTTGTTGGTAAAAAGTCAGCAGCAAAATTAAGTAAAGGATGCCACGGAACATTTTCAGTAAAAAGTACTTTAGTAAAATGTAACAAACTCTTCGCACAACTGTCCAAATATGACTGATATTGTGTTAATGGTAATGTTTTCTTATTAGTTGTTTTCTGTGCATAATTTTGGCAGTTTTGAAAGCCGTTTGGGCCTTATAAGGCTGAGAGCTCTTCAGGCTGTTGAGCAAGTCGCTGTTCAAGGTTCATCGATGATAAATTCCATTGGCAAAGAAAGAAAATATTGTCAATAACAACAAAATCGTAGACATAGACATTGAATCAATGCAATGCCAAATGAAAAACTGCCAAATTAAACTTTGCTTTTATGAAAATGAAGAAAAGCGCAACAAGAAAACTGCAAATATTTACTGATTACTTTGCCAAAATGCTGCTGATTAACCGTCGATGTCGTTGTCCATTGTCCTGGTTCATTTTCAGAGAGAGACAAAAGGCAGCCCACCTGCAATTACGACTGCCGGGTTGCTCCGTTTTTGTCTCATTTTCTCATAAAATATTCTTTCTATTGACTTTTGCATTTTATTTGGCACAGAGACACACCCTCAATTGTATATGTGTGTATTTATTTTTGCATACATTTTGCAAGTTTCCTTCTCTGCGGTTGTCATAAATAAATGACTGTACGACATGTGGCCCGGAAAAGCCCCATCTTAGTTTTATTTTGTGACTTGCATCAGCTGCCAGAGTGCCGAACACGCATTATTTTAATGTATTTTTATATACTATACTTACATTCGGAATTTAGAATTTGTAACAATGGACCTGTGCCTGCCCTGAAAAAGGTTTTCCAACATTTAACCCAAGGTTGCCCCAGAGCTTCCCAAAATTATGCCATTTAAAATGACATCTTTATGTTTCGCATTTTCTCTTCTTGTTTTTTTTTTTCCTTACCGTCAAAATTTTAAGAGGCTGGCACTTTTATGATGAAACCAGAGGGTGGCTGTTGACTTGGGAAGGAGGAAGTCGGGCTGGGCTGACAATAGAATTGTCAAAATTATTAGCCTAAATAGCTGACATTTATTAAGAGTGGCTCAGGTTACTTCATAAAAAGGCAGTAAAAGATGCGAAGACACCTGAAGATGAGACAAAGCTAACTTGAACTGTAACTCAAAGCTGGAACTCTAGCACTATAAAAGCTCTGAAGCAGTTAAGAACGTCTAAGCTAACTGAGGTTTTCAAGTTTGATATAATACAGTTGTGACTCAAATCAAAATAAGACTAATTTAGAGCAAACTAAAAAATCTATAAAAAAAATTTTTACATTGCAAACAAATTGAAAAAACTAACAAAATTACAAGAACGTTTATTGATATGAACATAAATCAGTTTATAAATTAAATAAATGGACTATATAAATAATATTAAAATTATTCAGAACTATGTCAAAATGCAACCGTTTAATTGAATACCATCACTAGTAGATTCACTTTTCAAAATTCGATTCAAATGACGATAAATACAAAATTGGTGAAATAATCGTGTTATTTATAAAAATGATTATTAAAAATAGTTAATTATAATCTTAAACTTATTTTGTCAATAAATCAATTTATTATATACGTACTTTGGTTCCCATTTATTTTGCATTCGTGTAATGAAATCATCAATCGAAACGTAGTATGCTTAGCTTTGTCAATGAATGTTAATTCAACAGTGATATATTTATAAGGTGAGTGCAATTTCAAAGCTACTCTCAGACGCGTGAAGCAATCTCATTATGAATGCAATTATACAAGTTTGTGTTTCGTGTTTTGTGTTTTTTCTTATCGCCAATATGAACTGACAACAACTTACAACTGACTAAGCAACTTGGAGACTGGGCACTTCTCAAAAAGATAGTTGAGTGCTGAAGCTCTCACTCACACAGTTGTCTCAGTCTTGAATACGAATTTGGGAAGAGTGAACGTGTTTTAACGAGATGATAATTAAACTGAGGTCCCAATTACCCTTGGCCCTCCTCACATTGTTTTTGCTGTGGTCGCAGTTCCCATTCCCACAATGTGAGGCACGTCAACTGAAAGACGATCGCATTGTGTTTCCGGGTGAAGTCAAAACTAAATTGATGGAGACTCCCAAGACAAATCCAGTTGTGATCAGGAATGAGACGAAGCAACAGGAAGTTGAGATACAATTGCAGCCAAGTGAATCCAAGAATGAGACGATTAAGGATTCAACTGAACAGCCGAAAGATGCAGAGGAGAATTCAACTGAACAGTTCAAGAACGCGACATCAGAATCATCTGTAGTTACTGGGAGTAAAAATATGATGCCCACCAAGGTGGAATTTGGACCACGCATTACGCTGGACTCACTTCCCGTTTGTGGAGAGGGCCTCAAACTGTCTGGGAATCATTGTCGGAAGGAAGCATAAAGAGATTTAAATAAAAACCATATGCAAAAATGTTAAATAGTTTTTCAATCGGTTCTATTCAAATAATGAGCGCTGTAGCGGTTTCAAAGCTAGACTTTTGTTTACATATCAGAGCACAGCATAAAAAAGCTTTAGCTTCAGCATTCCAGGTTCCAGTTTGGAATAACGAAGAGAGGAAAAAAGCATAAATAAAGTTAGTCAGATTTCCACTCGTTCCTATTAAGATGATGAGCACTGTATTGTTTTCAAAGCTAGACTTTTGTTTACATATCAGAGCAAAGCAAAAAGAAATAAAGCTTCAACTTTCCAGTTTCCAGCTTGGAATAGCGAAGAGAGGAAGGAAGCGTAAAAAGATTTAAATAAATATCGTATGCACAAAGTTTCTCTTTAGTTAACTAAATTTTCACACGTTCCTCTTTAAATAATGAGCCCTGAAGTGCTTTTGATTACTTCTTCAGCTTCAGCTTCAACTCTCCCTTTTCCAGTTTCCAGTTTAGAATAGCGAAGAGAGGGAGGAAGCTCAAAAAGATTTAAATAATTATCATATGAAAAAAGTTTGTCTTTAGCTAATCAGATTTTCAGTCGTTTCTATTGAAATGACGAGCACTGTAGTGCTTTTGAAGCTAGACTTTTGTTTACATATAAGATCAGAGCACTAAAAAGCTCCAGCTTCAACTCTCCCGTTTCCAGTTTCCAGTTTGGAATAGCGAAGAGAGCAAGCTCAGCTGTCGTTATGTTTTGTTATTTGCTATAATTCTTATCTGAAGTGGTACTCGGGTCGGGTCGCTCTGTTTATTTCTCCCACAGTCTGTCTGTGGATCATCAACTCTACTCCATTCCACGCCACTTGGCTACCGTTGTTGTCAGTCTCGAAAGCTCTGTGGAAGCAAACAAACGCGTTTTATTTTTCAACGCTCTCTCTGGTAAACGAAACGAATAAACAATGCAGCGTAAAGCCGTTAACACTCTTCTCTTGGGCATTGTGGCATGGAATATCTGCAAAGTTGAAATGCGTCTCTGTGCTGTTGCCAAAGACGATCGCATTGTGTTTCCAGTTGACAAAAGTGAAGATACGCAAAGTTGGAACAACTTTAACATCAGCATCAGCACCGAGTCGCCTTTGAATAGCACAAAACTGGCCTTGGATAAACTAAATCCCGATTCGGATTCGAATAGTACGGTAGCGTTGGATAAACTGAATCCCGAAATGGATTCAGATTCAGAAATGGATTCCAATAGTACAATGACAACGGCGCTGCCCGCACTTGACAATCGCATACTTGTGGACACTTTGCCAGTTTGTGGGCCAGGCTTTCAGCTGCGAGCGGGCCGCTGTCGCCAAGCCGCTTAAATCCTTGTATATAAGGCTTAAATTACACAAGAAATACAAAGAGTGATAATGAGTATATTACAATTTTGCAATCGGTTCGATTACTTCACTGTGAGATTGATAAACGAAACTTGAATACCCTTTAAATACTTAAATACCCTAAATTGTGGAGCAACCATTATAAGTATTATTATCATACTATGTATCTATAAAATTATAAATAAAATTATCTAATAATATTTTAGTTGATTTCAAACAAATGAATTGTTCAACATTCTGCAATCAAAAAGTGTTTTTTCAAAAATCCCCGTCAGTGGAATTGTAAGTATATTGTACATGTTATCTTTACATCAGCATTACGGGTACTCGTACAGTATTCACTTTGGTGAGAGTTTTGGCTATAGAAATGAACAAAAAGCACTTGCTGATGATACACGATGGGAAATCTATTTGTAATTATTTAATGTATACATTGTATATAAGTAATTAATAATGCTTGCAAGTCATAGGTGAATATACTCGAAAAGGTATTTGAATTTTATATTTGTATCTCTCAAGTGCCTGTCGTAAATAAAAATTCTAAACATTTTTGACTTCCGAGATCATTTGTTTGCATAATTATTAGTCATTAGCTCTTATAACACAATAATCAAACTCTTTACCGAGAGTATAAGAGATGCCGAATCAGACCAGCTTATCGTCCAAGTTGCTACTGAGTATAACCTGATTATAGGTACACTTAATCGGAGTCTCGACGAGATGGTGTCAGTCTCAATTGAACTGTCATCAATAAAGCCTCGACTGAATCTCAAACGGAAATATGTTTTGTAAGCTATTGGCCTTATCGCTTGGGCTGATAACCATTCTAAGTGCGCAGCTTGTGCAGTCCCAATGGCATGGTGGAGGCCGGGGAGGAGGAGGCTATTCCCAGAATCAGAGGTGAGTAAGAAATATCAGATATCCCAGCCTCTCACATCTAATCCGAATCTAATCTAGACCCGAAGGGCATCATCATCACTGGCATAACAATCACGACGGTCCATCACATCACGGACATGGCCATAATCCCAATCAATACTACGATGATTACCAAGGTGCTCCACGTTTTGGACACGCCCAGGATCCCAGATATGGTGGCAGCTCATATGGAGAATGGCAGCAAGGGGAAAGATATCCGGCTCAACCGGGTGCTGGGTACAGAGGTCAACGACCTGTAGTGGGTTTTGAGGTTCAACAACGCCCTGAATTCCGTCCTGGACCTGGCTATGGAGGACATAGACATGGTGTGGGCTACGGAGAACAACCACGCGATCAACCGAGACCAGGATACGGTGGAGGCGTGGAAGCTTTCCAGCCCAGGCCAGATCAGCCGGTGTTTCAACCACGGCCCCATTCAGGTGGCCCAGATACTTCAGAGTTCAACTTCCAACAACCAGGCAACGATCCATCTGGTAACGCTGGCAATCCCTTACAGCCCAGACCAGGACAAAGCAATTCTGATCCAACATCATTCCAACAACCGGGAGAAGGACAATCTGGCAACCCCATACAACCACGTCCTCACTCAAATGGCCGAGACTCAAGTGGCAACTCTGGCAATCCGTTGCAACCACGACCAGGACACGATAGTAAGGATCCAATTGTATTCCAGCATTCTGACAATGATCAATCTGGCAACACTGACAACCGCTTGCAACCCAGACCTGGACAAAGCAACTTTGATTCAACAACATTCCAACAACCGGGAGATGGACAGTCTGGCAGCCCCATACAACCACGTCCTCACTCTAATGGCCATGACTCATCAGAGGGCAACTTTCAAACAGCTGGCAACGCTGGCAATCCCTTGCAGCCGGGACAAAGAAATTCTGATTCAACTCCATTCCAACAACCAGAAAATGGACAATCTGGCAACACGATTCAGCCCCGACCAACAGATTTCTCCAAATTCCACTTCCAAGAACCCAGCGAGGGAGTCTCACCCAATCCCATCCAGCCACATCCTGGACAAGGCCTCAATCAGAGTCCCGCAGGAGATCACATTGGCAGTACCATGCAACCACGTCCAAATCCTGGCAGCAACGTTGAAAACAATATTCAATCCATTTTCCACACCAGCGAGTTTTTATCGCCCCAATTGAGCGAGGACAGCCATGGAATTGTTGACCCAAAGAATCAAACAAAGGGCACAAATCCGTCTTTGGAAAATCGCTTTCTGTTCGAGACAACTCCGCAATGTACCGATGGAAGGGTTCTCAGAGATGGACATTGCCGTGCGAGCGCATAAAATTAAATAAAATTAAAATACAATTATTTGTTCTTCTTATAAATTGACTGAAAAATTATAAAAACTACTTTGTGATTGGCTAGATAACTGTATTGAAAATTAATATTAATAAACAATTGCAAAAATAAAAAAAATCAGTGAGTAATCCCAAATAATTTTGTAAACTGATCGATTGTTATGCTATTTTTTATCTGCTGATTACTAGAAATCAATATCTTATTTGAAACTAGATATATTTTTTCGCAGGTGAATGAATCATTGTCGAATTTAATACTATAAGTATAGTATCATATAGACATAGTTTTTATCCGCATATTATGTTGAAAGCATCAGGTTTGATTTTTTAAAGATTTTTAAGGATTTTCACCAATGATAATGATTAATTTTGAGCGAAAAAATAAAACTCACAAATAATAATAGTGAAAACATACTAATCTAAGTTAACCTTATTAAACGCCCCTATGATGAGGTAGACGAATTGTTCCACTTAAAAATGACATCAAGTGCGTCACAGTATTTATTTTAATTGTTAACTAGAATAATGTCGAGTGTGACATCACAATGCATAGATAACAAGAATAATAATAACAAAAACAATAACAGTAGATGTTTAAGTACAAATGTCAACCAACCGAGTGGTAGTAGCATGGGGAATACTTGTATTCGACTTGCTCGTGCCGTAATTTTGTTGAAACTAATCCCCGGGGATTCATAAATAGTCAGCTGTCTCCAGCACTGAGTAATGTTAGGTTGTTGTCTCGTTTGCTGTCTCTATATAAAAATGGATTCGCATATTGTGAACATGTTTAGTTGCATTCGAGACGCCCTGGCTAAAAGTTATTACGAGAACTCGTATTTCCGGCATTAATCAATATGAAACTAATCTGTGGTGAATTTCTATATCGGCTGCTAATAATGCTGGTACTCCTAACTGTTATGGCCACAGCAACGCCAATTAACAAACATAGGGAATCAGCAAAGTGTCCACCACGCTTCAAATTGTACCTCGGACGTTGTCGAATGCCAGCCTGAATACGGAACTAACGAAACTAGTTTTAATTCAATGCATTTCTTATTTACATACATGTAAAGTATTTAGTGATTCGTAGTATAAACATATTCAATAAGTATTTATATACTCGTAATACTTGGAAAACACTCTGAGCACGTATCTATACACATGTTATTCGTAAGCTAACTACTCGAACAAAAATAAACTTTAAATTACTCAACATTCGTCAGTTTTTTTTTTGTTAATATTTAGGTACATGTTTTTAAACAAGAATGTTCTTGATGGAGTTTAGCCCACAGCTGTGGCCAATAACGAGCTGCAGTTTAGTAATTAGGCAAACATTTTTCAATTAATTAGATTTTTTATTTCGGTATTTCGTTGTTTCGATTCACAAAACACATTTGTGGGCACTATATTTAATAATAAACTCGTTGTGGGTTAAACTTGTTTTATGCCTTCTTTCGGCACCTTTCACCGACAGCTCTGAATCCTCCGGACAAATTAATGGCGAAACGAAGATACTTCCAAGGGGTTGATCCGTATCATTTTGGTCTTGCATCTTATCTTGAACCTGTGCAGATGGCACCCGCATTCGATGAACGGTTCTTTGAGGGATTCTTTGATGTTTAATCTCATCACGAACCAATGGAGATGCTGCCTGCATTTGATGAAAGTTTCTTTGAGGGACTCCTTCGGCCTGCCAGTTTAAGAGACAGCACACGAAGAGTCCAGTGCACATTAAAATATATATTCTTTGTGTTAACATATTGAAGATCAAGTTTAAGCTGAGTCTTCACACGTCGCCAAGGTATAAGCAAAAACTAAACTGGGCTCATTGGGCGGACCCTCTACGAAGTATTTGTCAAGTCTTTTCTAAAGCTTTTAAACACACTTTTTCACATGTACATACATAAATACAATGTATCGCTTATCGCGAAAAGCTTTTGCTCACAAACAGTAGAGCTTACAGTACCCAAGTTCTGCAAAGAAAACTTGTTGATCACAAAGAGACCGGTATTTTCACATACTCTTATTTCCAAGTTAATAATAATAATAAAACATTTTCAAAGAAAATAAAATTTAAAAAAATCGATGTATGTATATCAAAAGCATTTCAATAGAACTAAAGTTGTAGAATTAAATATATATACACATATGTAAATTTTAAACAAATACAAATAATAATCTCTTGAACCAGTGTGCACGTTCTTTGTTGATATCTCGAACAAATGCTTTTTTGCACGCGCTTCACTTTTAGAGAGCTTTATTTTTGCACTACATTTTTTACAATTATTTTACAGACTTTCTTTGTTTAAGCTTAAAGGTACACATTGAATGCTTACAAAACATGAATTATGATTTCTATACTATACTTATTGAAGTTATCCATTGGTTTTAACATTCACAGCCGACACTTGTTGAATTCACTGCTTACATAATTCTAGGAGGAGTGTTAACCAGACTTAAATTTTACTGTTTGCCGTCAATTGCAGCTCTGATTCTGTCGTGATGAGCGTTGGCTGTGGTGGCAATGTTGTTGCTGTTGCTGGCATCTCGATTGGTGGCATTCCATCCGATCCAGCACACAGCGTGCACAACCACAACAACAATTCCGATGCGAACAGCTGGCTTGTGTATGAAGCTCTTCACTCCATATTTACCGGACTCCATGACGTACACTTATTACACTGAACGCGTCGAACTGAAATGCTCTGAGATAATTGCTGACAGAGCTTTCGGACGAGAGAGAGAGAGAGCAAAAGCGAGAGCGGGAGGAAAAGCTTTAAAAGCTTTGAGCGAGCTTTAGTAGCAGGGCTGCGATCTATTGTTATGATGAGACATTTTTAGTTCTGTGCACCAATTCATTTTACATTTATTTGGAACTAATAATCAGATCAACCTATAAATGTGTAGATTAGCCTCAGATTATTAGACTTATTTATAGACCATCTTTAATTTTAATTTTATTTAATAAAAATGTTAATGATAAGATTGCGCTAAAACTTAACCAAATAAAATATTCAATACAATATTCATCATATACAAATGGATCAAAAAAGCAATGCGATATGTATACACTAAATATAAAAATGTATACATTTACTAATAATGAAAGATTTAAAAAAAAACTAAAGTTAAATTACATTTTATTTGTAAATCTACTTTTTTTGCGAACCCATTTTTTAAACAAAGAGCAAGGCCCGGTATTGAAAGATACTATCTCTATCATCAAAACCAACTTTATCAGCGATCCAAGTTCAATTTCAGCTTAGAATTATTTTATCGCGTGTTAAATAATAAATGCGTCATCGACCAAACTTGATTGTCTTTGAGCTTGAAGACATTTTCTTTGAGGGATTCCTTCGCTCTGCCAGGTGAAAAGATATTCTGTTTCTTAACATATTCAAGATAAAGTTAAATTATTATTATTATTTATTTAATCAATTCGACTTTTTATTACGAGATTTCTATTCACAAAACACATTTGTGGAGTAGACATAAAAATAAAATAATTTTTTCATCAGCAAAACTTGTTTTAGGCCTTCATTCGACACCTTTCAGCGACAGTTGTAAGGCCCTCCCGGCAAAATAATCTCGTTTTAAAGATTTGTTTTCTTAGATAATAGTTTTTATCAGGGATTCCTGAGTAATCAATCGGACTACGGGCCTGTGATTGAGTTTCAAGAAACTCTGCTTGAGGGATTCCTTCGCTCTGCCATGTGAAAAGACAGCACACCAAGAGTCCAACGCACATAAATCTATATATTCCGTTTGTTAACATAATGAAAATCAAGTAAAAGCTGAGTCTTCACACGTCGCCGAGCTATACGCCAACAAAATCAAGACTGAGTTAATTTTACAGACCTTCAAAGTATTTATCAAGTAAATTCTTAAGCTTTTATAAAGACATATTTGTATGTCCACACAATGTATCTTTAATTGCAAAAGCTTTCTCTCACCAAAATTCGAGCTCTAAATTAAATTCAAAGATATGTATCAAATTGATTTGCTAATCTTATTTTTTGCTTCACCATTTTTTGTACAAGAAGCAAGTTTGTTATTAAAAGATACTATCTCTTTCATCAGAACCGACTTTATCAGCAATCCAATTCTTTTGTCAACTTAGAATTATTGTATTTAATCAGGAATAAAAGTACTCTTGACGATCTAACTACAGTTTAGCAATTAGGTACAAATCATTTTATCAATTCGATTTTTTATTTCGGGAATTCGATTAAAAAAGCACATTTGTAGGCACTATATTAAAAATGAAACTTGTCAACGTCCAAACTTGGCTCAGGCCTTCCTTCGGCACCTTTCACCGACATTCCGGAAGCCCTCCGGACAAAACAAGGGCGCTGAAAGGAGAACTGCCTGGGGCTCAATGGAAATGTACTGGGGTCATGCGTAGTTGGTCCGTGAGTTATAATTGGAAGAGAGGGCTTATAAGGGAGTGTAGATAGTCCTTGAGTTAGTCCTTCGCTCTGCCAGAGGAAAAGACAGCACACTAAAAGTTCAATGCAAATACGGAGAAATATTCTTCTAGTAAACATATTGTAGATCAAGTTTAAGCTGAGTCTTCACACGTCGCCAAGGTGTACGCCAAAACTGGACTGAGCACATTTTGCGGACCCACTTAAAAGCATTTATCAAGTTGATTCTTAAGCTTTTATAAATTCATGTATGCAACTACATACATATGTATATGATTTGTTCATAAAATTTATTTTTTATCGCAAAAGCTTTCTCATCTTTCGCTCTAACTTAAGTTAAAATATATATGTATATAACAAATTTATTTACAATTTATTTGGTTATCTTCTGTTTCTTATACAAGAAGTAAGGCTCGGCATATAGCTGTTTCAAGAGATGCCAGTCTCTATCCAATTTTAATGTCAACTTTGAATTACTTTATCAAGAATATTTTGTATGGAGCTGCAGTTTAGTAATCAAGCAAGAATCATTTAATTAATTAGATTTTTAAAGCGGTATTTCAATTCGCAAAACACATCCTCATCGTCCACATTTTCTTTAGGCCCTCATTCGGCACCTTTCGCCGACAGCTGTGAGGTCCGTCGGACAAAGTAATCGCGAAACAAAGATTGCGCGGGGTGGTGGAGGGGTGGGGACAGTCGGCGGAAGAGTTTGCCGAATTGGTACGGCGATGGGGATGGGTGGGGCAGGTGGTGGCCGAGCTGGAATCGGTACGGCGGTGGGAATGGGCGGTGCAGGTGGTGGCCGAGGTGGAATCCAGTTTTTGGCCTCGATCGGAGTTGGTCGAGTTGGTACGGTGGTGCTCGGAGGTGGTGACCGAGGAGTTCCTTCGTTTTGACAGATGAAAAGACAGCACACCAAGAGTCCAACGCACAAAAAACTATATATTCCGTTTGTTAACATAATGAAAATCAAGTAAAAGCTGAGTCTTCACACGTCGCCGAGCTGTACGCCAACAAATACAAGACTGAACTCATTTTACGGACCCTCGAAGAATTTATTTAGTAATTTCTTAAGCTTTTATAAATGCATATTTGTGTGTATACACAATGTTAATCTTTAATTGCAAAAGCTTTCTCTCACCGAAATTCGTATCATATTGATTTGCTAATCTTCTTAAGAAGCATCAAAACCGGCCTGACCAGCGATCTAAGCATTAATTAGGCAAAAAATATTCAATGAATTCAATTTTTTATTCCAGGAATTGGAATCACAAGCCACAATTGTAAACTTGTTTTATGCCTTCTTACGGCACTTGTCACCGACAAGTTTGAAGTTCTCCGGACAAACTAAGAGCTTATTAAGGAGTTATGGCGCAGGTTGTCCTTGAATTCTAATTGGAAGCCATTTTTTATAACGAAGATTAGATACTCTTTGAGTCTGAAGAGATTTTGTTTGAGGGATTCCTTCGCTCTGCCAGATAAAAAGACCTAACACCAAGAGTTTAGTGCTCATTAAAATATATATTCTTTCTGTTAACATATTGTAGATTAAGTTTAAGCCGAGGCTTCACAATTCGCCATGGTTTACTCCGAGAATAGACTGAGTTGATTTTGCGGACTCACTTAAAAGCATTTATCAAATCAATAACTCTTACTGAAACAAGTAAGAAAGTATATGTGTCAGGAGTTCAAGGCAGAACTAAATAATTCGTTTAATTATTTTATATTATCATGTTTAACTAGTCTAACCAACTAACTACGCATAAATATCAGTTTGTTCTGATTGGAGTTTTTCTGGGTTTTCCCCAATCCTAGCAACAAATGTTGGGTCAATCATTTTCCTTTTCATTTTAGAAACAAAAGATGCAAAAGATATTCAATATGTTCGATTTTTTATTTCGGGAATTCTATTAACGAGACACATTTATAGACACTACTACATTTTGAGCTCGTCATCGCCCAATTTTCTTTCAGGAATCTTTGCGGCATCTGCCACCTTGATGTTCGTAGTCCGGCTGACAAACTGAGGGCGCATCAAGAATTTGTGAACTGAACCCAGAAAGTTCCTGAGTTCCACTTGTTTGTGGGATTCCTTCGCTCTGCCTGCTGAATAGACACCACACCAAGAGTCCAGTGCACATACGGATAAACATGTTTTCTGTTAACATATTGTAGATTAAGTTTAAGTTGAGACTTCACACGTCGCCAAGGTATAAGTAAAAACTAAACTGGGCTCATTGGGCGGACTCTGTTAAAAGCATTTATCAAGTCAATTCTTAATTAACTTACGTAACTCTAGCTAAAGTTCAAACGAATGTATCAAATTTGCTACAGGAGTCCAAGGCAGAACTAAATAATTCGATTCATTCACATTTTGGTGCATTTCTCCACACTGATTAGTCAAAGTAAGTAAAGAACTTTAGCAAATTTTTAGGTTACATTTAGCTAGACAAATAAGATTTGTTTGAGCTCTGAGGGAAAAACGGTTTTCTTTATTTAAAAATTATTAAAATGGGCTTTGTTCCAAGAGAATTAAGCCTAATTTGTTGATGATAACATTTAAGAAAATTGCTTAAAACATCTTCAACATTTTTAAGTATCTATTTTTGCGCAGAACAGACAGTTAGCTCGTCTGTGACCACAAAAGTTAGCTGTTCTGCAAGCATCACAAAGGCAACTACCTGTACATTTTCAGTATCAAATGGCACACAGAACGCTCGTATTACGTCGAGTCTTACCTCCCGGGGGAAGGAAGAAAGTGGGAGCAGGGTCCTGCTTCAGTCTGTGGCAAGGTTGGAAGGAAGCTGAAAGATTGAAACTTCAGGCACCTGGAATTAGCATGTTATGTTTAACGCATTTTTGCACCTTCGACATGGGTCTGCGTCTGACTTTCCATATATATTTAAGTAAGTCTGGGGTAGGTAGGTAGGAGGGTGGTTAGGTGGGTGTTGGCCACCTTGCAGCACATGTGCAAACAAGACGCTGGCTTAACCCATTGTGGTTTATCCTGCGGCATTTTCCACACATTTAATCGCATTTTGTTTTGTGGGGAATTGTTGAGAGCGTACACACATGCATTTTAAAATGCGGTTTGCTTCTCCCCAATGCCGACAGGAAGAAGAGGACTGTGAGAACTAGTACATTAGATATCTATACAAATACATATGTATGTATGTATGTATGTACCTACATATCTGTACAAGTATGTAGTTTTCGGCGGCTTAAGTCGAGAATTCACAGTAACTGTGGCGAGTGCCATTGAATAATGCAGTTGATAAAGCTGATGCAGCTGCCAGTTCTGTTACCCGTTGTTGTTACCCGATTCGTGTAAATGAAGAAAATTGAATTTACTTTGCAACATTTAAAAAATTTCACAAGCCACTTCATCGTGTCTCCGGGAGACTTCAGGATGTTGGGGTGTGGTGGGGAAGAGCATTTTGCCTTCACATCCAGGCTCATTAAATAGATGCCCGAAACGTGCTTCCATTTTGGAGCACATTTTATTAAATGCACGTAAACGGCAGGCTGTCAACTAGCAATGGGCGTGACAGAGCCCCCACCTCACACACATTCACATACACACTCAGAGATACTTATAGACTGCGTCACTTGGGTAATTCTCAACGTAAACACTTTGGAAACATGTCGCAAAGACATCAATTACAGCATCGATTCCTTCCCTTCCCCCACTAGCAACCTGAGTCGACCCCTTGTTGTTGATGATGATGAAAACGATAATGATGATGTTTCCATGTTTGCTGACAGTGCTGTGGTTTGCTTTTCCACATTTCAAATGTATTTTTATGTCAGTTCTACTTTTTCCAGTACTCTATTTGCTTTGCATTGCATTGCTTAAACACATTTTGGGACTACGTGTCGTGCCCTATAAAAGTACCCCCGAGTACCGAGCCAAATGCAAGGAAATGTTACGATCACGCTAACCATTGGCACGAGTAGGCAACTCTTAATTGTTGCTGCGTGCCGAATGATTTCAATTACCAAGGGATCTATGCAAAATGCCTACTTCTTCAAGGGCTGTCTAAAAATATCCTTCTTCTTCAATTATTATCTGCACTGATTTCATAAATTTACAATGTTAAATGTGCTAAAGCAAATATTATTTTCTGCTCCTTGCTAACTCAACAACCTCATTATATTAGTCGCTGTGTCACTAAATTAAGCCAAAAACACGTACTCATACACTTAAGGGTACTCTGGCACTAAGTAATTAGAAAAGTGCCGCCACTTCCAATTAGCAAAAAAAGTTGTAACCATTTTTTACAGCAGCAGGAAAAGTGGAAATTATCTGTCCAACGCCTTGAGCACGAAGCATACTTGAACAACAACAAATGTTAAAATCCGCCACTTCACTCAGGCCAGCAAACTGTAATAAAAAGGGGACTAAAAACCCTTCAAACAAAAATACGGTTGGTACTTCTTGTCTTTTATAATTGCTGCGCTAAACAACAGAACAAGCCGAAATACATTTTCATTCGTATTTCCGGCTTATACTCTTTTATATTGATTTGTTTAAAATTGGGAACACCACTCAGAATTCGTTCTATTCGTGTTACCGAGCGATCATCGAAGCGCAACACTCACAATACGTTGTGACTAATGTCACTCCGCAAAAGAGCATCACGCAAAACCTCACGCTGCCGAATAAAACGATCCCACTCATCAACGCGGGTGTTAAAGGCTTTCAGTTAGTGTGAAAGTATGTGAAGACTGACTACAGAAATGATCCTGTGAAGTATAGTCTTAATTTCTCACTGCCCATCGAAGTTCTCCTCACTGCAGACAAACCAGAATCAGTTGAGAATTATAGGCAAGCAAACGCAAAACAGAAATGAACACGAGGGTTGCTTGACGTCACCGCTGCTGTATCAAATGTGGTTGTGTTGGTATGCGGCAGCATGGCACTACATGACAGTGTTGCTATGCTGACAATTAAGTTCAGAGACTACGCTGTAATCTTTTACTTAATTTGATTTAGTTTTAGATTTTTCTAAAGATATTATGAATAATAGTAAATATGTAAAATAATAACTTAGAATTTCCCTGAAAGTTAATATTTATTTTATTTTATTAAATTTGCAAAGTTGTACGTTTTAATAATTAAAATTTAAAATTGCAATAAACAAAAATAAATTAAATAATAATAAATAAAAAATAAACAAAAAAAACCCTTGGCAGCGGTGGGATTCGAACCCACGCCTCCGAGGAGACTGGTGCCTTAAACCAGCGCCTTAGACCGCTCGGCCACGCTACCATGTCTGGGCGCGACGCCAAATACTGTTATAAAGTAACGACTATTTAAATGCTTACGGAAACGTTTGTCTTGGTACGTTCACATTCATATTAAAATTAAGACATTATCTGAACTATTTATATTTAGCACATTCAATAAAATGAGCTAAGTGTTCTCTTAAATTGAATTTACTTCGCAATGCACACAAATTTTCCTATTGTGCTTGTCGGCACTAAACTATTTTGTCAAGTCATTCATTTGTATCCCACTCTTTTGAACTTCCTTCACGAGCCGTCTTGCATTTCAATTGCTTCTGCTGCCTAGAATGCGCTTGCAATGTGCCTTTGTTCGAATTCGTTGGCAATTCAGTTTGTCAATTGTTTGAAATTTAATTTAAGACTATTGGACATGGTCAGAGCATTTGTAGCCGCGCCAGAGATTCCAGGTAATACCCACAATTAACTCCATTAGCGCTTTGCTCCGCCTGCTGTTCAATTGGAAGCTGTACGTGATTTTTTCCATTTTACGCCGGTTGGCATTAAAAATTTACAACTTTGCAATTATTTGCATGCGAACGCCTTAAATTTGAGCAAATTCATGTGTGTGGAAAATATATTTTGTATGCTGACGCGGCTGTGGCTGCTTTTTGCAGCCCTCTGCTGGCATTTTAATGAAACCACAAATGTTACTACCCCTCAACCTTAATCCCCCCCTCCACCCCGTCAGACGGAGACTCGGCCAAAAAAACCGCAGACTTTGTTTTTGTTTTGCTTGTCGCCCGTGCAAAGATTTTTATTGCAATTTTCTAATTTCATTGCGGATGCTACGTAACGTTGAGTTGCTTTTCCCAGAGAGTTTTGCCTGTCGCCGGCTTCTGTTTATGGGTGCAACATCAGACAAGAACAATAACAAAGGCGACGGCAAATTGTTGCTGCGGTTGCATATATGTACATATGTATGTAAGTGTGTGTATGTGTATCTATGGGACTTGTTCTATTGCTGCCCCTTTCACTTGACGCATAAATTCGCATTTTCATTTGAATTTTAAACGCATTTCCAAGCTGTCTAAACACAAAAATGCTGACAGTTTTTAAAACTAATAAACATTTTAATGCAGAAGGATTCGATATACCCAAGAAATTGATTTCGCTCCCAATGAGCGCATTTATATGCGCAACAAAATAAACTCAAGGTGTTGCCCGTGTTGCCCATAAAAATAGTAGAACATGAAAATATTACTAAGGTCTCGTTACGTCATCGCAAACTTAAACGACACGAGCATAAAGTCAACCAAAATCATACTGATTGCGAAGGCATGAAACGACGCTGTCTTTTATAGCGCATTTGGCACGATGCTCGCCAGTGGTAGCGTGGCCGAGCGGTCTAAGGCGCTGGTTTAAGGCACCAGTCTCCTCGGAGGCGTGGGTTCGAATCCCACCGCTGCCAAGAGTAAAATTTCTTTTTTAAATTATTTTACTGTAAGTGATTAAAATATGAGCGCAAGAAAACGCTCTAGTTGCCGATCATGTCTTTCTGCGCTCGCATTTTCACACGCAGCGACAAAAACACCCCAAGTAGTACACAATGACGTCAGCAGCCCGCGTGCTTGTTTCTTTTTATGCGTTCGTTTGCCTATAATTCTCAACTGATTCTGGTTTGTCTGCAGTAAGGAGCACTTCGATGGGCAGTGAGAAATTAAGACTATACTTCACAGGATCATTTCTGTAGTCAGTCTTCACATACTTTCACACTAACTGAAAGCCTTTAACACCCGCGTTGATGAGTTGGATCGTTTTATTCGGCAGCGTGAGGTTTTGCGTGATGCTCTTTTGCGGAGTGACATTAGTCACAACGTATTGTGAGTGTTGCGCTTCGATGATCGCTCGGTAACACGAATAGAACGAATTCTGAGTGGTGTTCCCAATTTTTAAACAAATCAATCTAACATATTTAATAAGTAGAAACTTTTGCTGATGAAAAATGCGTACGACATTAGCATTAAAGTTTTTTTTATCCGCGAGTAAGTTGCAAACTACTTCGACGACTCCAATTTTTTAAGACGGTAGCACACCGGGTTGTTGTTGCGCATCTAGAGAAAAAAATTATATGTCGTTGTAAGTTTCAGCTTGGCAACAGAAAAAAAGCAGTGTATAAGAAGAATACTGAAGAAAGACTCTTGGCACATAAGTTTTGTGCACGTTAAGTACTTTTTCATAACCATCGCTCTTGTTGTTCGGGTGTGTTTCCTGCCCCCTGCCCCGTATTCCTATGCCTCCGGGGCATAATATGCACATGCAACAACAGCAACAAATAATAGAGAATGGCAATAAAAGTACGATACGTATTCGAGGGCACAAAGAAAAAAATATAACGAAAAATAACTTTAAATAGTTCGTAGCTACTTTTTTAAGAGTTGGCAAATGGCGTATGCAATAGAACCCGAGGGGGATGTGGGTTAAAGGACACAAAATGGGGGAAAAGTGGAATGTTAAATTACTTTCAGTGAATTTTTGAACAGTTTCCGGATTTTGTGCAAAAGTTTTGGTTTCTAAATTAAGCGATTACAAATGGGTATTGTTGATAATAAAAATTATAAATTGATATTTTAAGAAAAGTTGGCAGACTCTCAGAACTTATAAACATGCTTTTAGTTGTACACTGAAATAAAAAATGTTGAATTATAAATGAAATATAAAGTGAGCTTTTTCTTTTGTCAAGTAAAGTATCCGAAAGTATGCAATAAAATATTTATTGATATTTTATTGGAATCTATGAAAGGTGTAATCTACACTGCTGCCAGAGTCGCTTTTTTCCCGTCAAATCCCGTCAAATAAGCAAATTTTGAATAAATTATATAAAAATATGGTACTGTTTTTTAGCATTCTATTATTTTATTTCTACCTTCTTTCCATTCTAATTCAGAAATAAAATAAAAGTTTGCTTAAAAAGCAGTACCATAATTTTTATTATTTTTTTTAAAATTTGACTATTAAAATCTGGCTTTTTTTAACGGACTAATTCTGGCAACGCTGGTAATCTAATTTATTTGAATACTTAATTTTAGCTCACAGCTAGCCGAACTTTCAATTCGTATTTTAAACTATTTTTTGACATAACAATTTCCCATGGACAGTTTACTACGAAAATTCGACTATCCGCACATAGTTGAAAATGTATTTATTTGATTCTAAGAAAGTCGTTTCGAACATTCCTTGTTCGAGTATTTGTTTAGCTAGCCCAAAAAAGAACAAAAAAAAGAAAACTTATATTCTTTGGCGTTTTTTGTTGAACTTTGGCCCCCGGGGGCAGCATGCGAGCGAATACTTCTGGCAGCTACTTTGCTTGCCTCGCACGTAGCGTCATTTTTGACATTTAATTATGGTTGCCAGTGCCACAGTGTACGATAGACAGAATATAAGGACTAAGGACCAATGCAAGTACTCGTATGAGTATTGTAGGGTCCCTATGAGAAGAAAAGAAAAGCGAGTAAGCTGTAAACTCGATTTCATGGCTTGTCTAAAAGGTGCTGCCATTGTGTGGATGTTGTTAGTGCGGCAGGTAACTTGACGCATTCGCTGGCAGCAGGTATTCTTTGCTACCAATGCGTTCTACGTGCGTATCTCTCTCCCTCTACTCTCCCCTCTCCCCCTTTCCCTTCTTCCAATATACATACAAACGTAACCTTTCTAGCCGGACGTGTGTTGTCAAAACTGTCGCTTCCTTTATTTTTTGGTATAAAAATGCTCAGCTGCGTTTCATTTCACTGTCGAGTCTTTGCAACTGGACAAAGTTGGCCACGCTGGCGATTTATGAAAAAATCGTCGCACGTGACGTGAAACGGCTAAGGATTTTGGCTACTGAAGTGACCACTGGTGCACAGACTTCTAACCACTGACTGTCCACTGGCTACTGAACAATTGCGTCTAAATTAATTATCAAGGATAACAGCGCATAAGGCTGCCAGTCGCAATGTTGCAGTGTCTGCTGCGTTGGCTAATTCAATTATCTGGCTGGAGAAATTAAAAACGGCTTAGGCCAAGTTAATGCGGACTTAAGCGCGTTAATTAAAAGCCAGTTGATATGTTCATAGAGCGTACCCCAAAAAGCCAAGCAACATCAGCTGCAATTGCATAAAGGTTTAAAGCACATTCAACCCCAACGACAAGAAAAGAACTGAGAACTCTTAACTTCGGAGTCAAACAACAACCCCACCGAATGAAAAGACGGCGACGGCGACCAATAAAATTGCCCGCTAAAATCACGAGCTGCAAATCTCCAGAGAATAATTTCGAAACATAGAAAAAGCCAAAGATGCCGCCACGGAATCCTCCACATTAAAATATGATGAGCTCTGAGTAACTGAAACGAAACAAAACGAAACGAAGCGAACTAAGAAGCAAACAAACAAACAAACGAACATGAAATGAAAAACAAAGTTCATAAAAATGTTGTAAAGAATATGAAACACCCGATGCTTCAGGTGTGCCTGAGATAATACTGGGCGGGGCAGGTTGAGGGGCGGGCTGGGGCAGGAGTCCAAAAAATAATCAACATAAAAAAGAAAATTATTTGCAATATTATCAGGGACTGCAAAACTTGTCGGCACAGTGGAATCAACGGCTTCACAAAGTGAAATATTTGTAGTATATTTATTAAATGTAAATATTTTGATTTATTATTATTTATTTAATCTTATTATTATAATCCTATTAAAAAAACTCTGTTATATTTATTAAATGTAAATATTTTGATTTATTAATAATTTTTTATTGTTTTATTAAATTTTACTGATTTTTTTCATTGTATTTTATTACAGTTAAATGGTTTAATACTTTGATTCAATATTACTTCTTGATTGTTATAATAAATATAACATTTAGAGCTGTGCCTTTTAACGAATTTTGATTGTACTTTACTGTTAATAGTTTTCAAAATATTATATTTGTTATTGATATATTTGATTAAGTGCAGCGCTGATTGATTTATATTTATTGTTTGAATTATATTTTTTTTCTTATACTCGTATAAGTACATAAATGATAGTCGTTAATCATATAATACTTATATGTATGTATAATTTTTCATTTTATAATAGCGTTGTTGAACCACTGTGCACTCGATTTAACTGCCTCATCCGGCATTTCCCGCAGTTATCAAGCTCAGTTTCCCCGTTTTTGGTTGGACAGTAATTGAAGTTAGGTGCGCTAAAAAACAAAATGCAAATTAAATTTGGTTTTAATCAAGCACACGCTTCAAAATACAACAACATCAGCAGAAAAAACTAATGAAATAGAAGAATAATGTTTTCCAGCGGGGGTCGCTTCAGGGTCGTTTGATTCCAAAGTTTGGCTCGTGGCCCCGTGCGATGAGCAAAAGTAAATCAATTAAAGGGCCACAAATTTAAGAAAAATACAAAGCGCATTGTGTTGACCTCTAAGTCTCAAAAAACTCAATCAATTGACTGTTGTCCACTCAAAACACTCAACAACTAAAAATATTGCATGAAAAAATACACAAAACGTGATCAAAACTTCATCAATCTTTCAAGCTGTGTGCATCCAAAAGACTTTAAACTAAAGAAACAAAACCGGTCAGCCATATGTGGGTATGTATAGCCAGTGTTTAGATCTATAGATCTACAGAGGGGGAAGATGAATAGAAGATGAACGGGTCGGATCAAGTTCAAAGTCATCCGGTCGTTTCCGTCGTTGTCGCTTGGTATCTTAAAATCAACTATTTAAAGCGTTGCAGTTACCAAAATCCACAGCAAACATTGCCAGTTGATCGCCGCTTAAACAACACAGTCATCATGGTAGGTCGTCATTATAATCACAACTATTTTAAAATATATAAAACTCTATCTCCTTTCCTTTTAGAAATTCCTGATCATTGCCGTTGCCTTTTTGGCCTGCGCTTTTGCCGATGTCTCCGAGCTGGCCGATCCTGGCTATGATTATCCCCAGCCCGCCCCTCCAGCACCCGCACCCGTTGAGACCTACATTCCCCCAGCACCACCAGCACCAGTTCATGTTCCATCTGCTCCCAGGAACGAGTACATTCCCCCCGCACCAGTGGCTGCCCCCGTCGATGCCTACATTCCACCCGCCGCCGAGGAGCAAGTTCTGGAGGAGATCGAGCAGCCCGCCCAGGATGGTTACCGCTACAAGACCGTGCGTCGTCGTGTCTTCCGTCACCGCAACTAAATCTACTAAGTTGAAGATTTGATAGGGAGTCTTGTTTGTTTTTGTTATCGTTGGACTCGCAAAGCAAATATAAAGTAAAGAAAACATTTAAAACATCACTTTTATCTTGTAGTTTCTTTGATAAACATCAAAGGATCGCGAACAGGATAATTGAAATAATATTTATAGATAAACAACTAATATTAAAAAAAGCTACATATCAAAAAACTTGTATTTCGTATTATAATTTATTCTTATATCTGTTATGGCAATGATAAGAAATAATTTTCTTCTGAAACTGCAGTGATTAATTCAGCAAGTAATTTGAAAAGTGCTCAAATATGGTTTAACCACTTTTTGAATGTGATTAATTAGTAAAAGTTAACAACAACTAACATTACCATGGATAAATTTAATTCCAGGAGAATATTTTATTTAAATTAAATAAAAATGTGTTTCAGACATTTTTAATAATTGTTGGTATTTTTTTTTAAGTATTACCATTAATAGATCGCAGACATATTCAGCAATTTTTGGTACTTTTTTTAAGTAATACCATTAATAGATCGCAGACATATTCAGCAAATTCTTTCATTTGCTTCTGTTTTTCAAAAAAGAAACGGATAGTTTGGAAATTATTATGATAATGGTAATGGTTAAAATAAGTGTCTTTTTATGTGTCATTTGCTCCAATTGCACGAAAATAAATGGTAAATAATACAAGGAATGTACACAAATATCATGAAATTACTTTTCAACTTATTGTTTTTGTTTACTTCCTACTGAACTAAGGAAAATACAACCATACGTGTAGATTAGGGTGTCCCTTATTTGGTCAAAGTCAATATTTTTAAACGCATACGGGCTAGTTCTGTTCATTAGGTCCTAAAGCACTCAGAAATAAATTTTTACCTCAATCGGAGTATGATAACCGTGCCGACTTGGATCGGAAAATTTAAAGATTATATGGGACAAAAAAATTTTTATTTTTTTTTAATTTTTTATTTTTTTATTTTGTTTATCAGGTCCTAAAGAACTCAAAACCAAGTTTTCACCTTAATCGGAGTACGATAACCCATTCAAATTTGCATCGAAACATGAAAAAACTGTATTTTAACACTGATTATACATTTTTCGATGATTTTTCATGTTTCGATGCAAATTTGAATGGGTTATCGTACCCCGATTAAGGTGAAAACTTGGTTTTGAGTTCTTTAGGACCTGATAAACAAAATAAAAAAATAAAAAATTAAAAAAAAAAAAAAATTTTTTTTGTCCCATATAATCTTTAAATTTTCCGATCCAAGTCGGCACGGGTTATCATACTCCGATTGAGGTAAAAATTTATTTCTGAGTGCTTTAGGACCTAATGAACAGAACTAGCCCGTATGCGTTTAAAAATATTGACTTTGACCAAATAAGGGACACCCTAGTGTAGATAGATCATGATTATGGCTAGAAAGCACTTTCTCCTTTTTATATCTTTTTCACTCAAATTGATGGAGGATATTTGATAGAGATTTTAGTGTCGGCTCCATAAACAACTTAATTTCCTATTCATTGAGAGTGGAATGGACTCCGTTCTCCACTCTCCACTCCACTCATCGTCCTGCTGAGTGGCTGGCATCGATAAGTCGCCACATCTCTTCACATTTCACAATCATCGTTGGCGTCGTCGTCGTTTATAAAACGCTTAACATTCGTGACATATTTCGCATTTGGCTGTGCGTCGTGCAAAGAAATTTATAGACTTTATCCATTAGGAAAACAATTACGACTGCAAACAATGGCCCTGGACGCTACTGGCCAATGTCCAATGTCCAATGGTGGCAGCGACTCCCTGGCCCGAGCATATGTTGCAATTGCGACTGGAATTGGGATTGGAATAAAGATGGAGATGAAGATGGGGCTGGGTATATGGGATGTCTGCAAGTCCATCTCCAGGACTCTCTGTTAGTTAGGTTCATTGTCCTTGTCGGCGCGTAAGAAAAAATATATATTTTCTTATTATTTTGCCGCAGAATATGCGACGAGGTCGGAACTCAGACTCTGACTCCGACTCAGACTTCTGGCTTCTTGGCTGCAACACAAATCCAATTACCTTCAAAATAATAAACTTATGTACATACCAAAAGGCAAAAGCAAATGCCAATGCTGTGTATGAGCATGGGACAGTTTCTTGAGACGCACACACACACACACCTAGACACACTCATACACACACACACACCACATCACATTTGGTTTATCAACTGTTGATAGACTCCATGGGGAATTTTCGTATGTCACAGGATGGCGACAAAGGCGACTGTGGAGCTGGAATAGGACGCATTTTGGGGTGTCCTTGTCTGTCGAAATTTTCTTTGAATACACCTAAAAAAAACATAGCACGCGAGGGTATATTATGTCAAGATAAAGCCTCTAAACAATATTTAAATATTCTTCGTTTAATGGTAAATCTTCGAATAAATATGATTTGAATGTATGATACATACTTATATCCAAATCAAGTAAACTATTGATTGGTTTTTTAAAGTAATTTATTTATTTGTTTTTAAGAGTCTTCATTCCGTTGTCCTGTGCCTTTCTGTTGTATACATAGTATGTTTATTTATTTATTCTTCTTATTTCATTTATATTTAGAATTTTTTTTTTTTAAACACAACCATTTTGCAGGGTATCTCTGCGTCAAGTAACCTACTGCTTGTTTTTTTTTATATGAATGTTTTGTTTTTTTTTGTTTTATCCCGTTGTCCTGCATCGTCCTGTCTGCTGATTTCCACAGCTTGTTTGCTGCTCATTATTCGCCATGGCGCAAAATGCACGAGCACAATATAATTTCGCCACTTGCATGTCATCAGCATAAACTGGGTGCAAAATATGTGGCGTCCATTGGCGATGCCACAACGTCCTCCACATCCTGCACAACTTCCACAGCATCGTGGACATCCTCGCTGGCGGCGTTGGCCAAAGGAAATTCGTTTTAGAGCAAAGTCAACAGCAATTGGCCAAATGACTTGTAAGGGTTTCTAAGAGAAATACAGAGAGAGAGAGAGAGAGAATTAGAGAGTGTGAGAGGGAGATATAAACTAGAGTGGAGAAAGGAGTGTCTCTCCAGATCCTTACAGTTTATTGAATTCGCATATTTTCCCATTTTGCATTATGGCAAACAAGTTTTTGCTCCTTTGTTTTTCTTTTTTTTCTTAGCAAATTTGCCGCTTGCTGTTTGATTTTGTAATCGAGGATTTGTTTGTTTTTCTTCTGTTGTTGTTTTTCCTGCTCCTTTTGTTGTAGCATTGAATGTTTTAGTCATTTCTTTGGGTAGCTCAAATTGGTCTGGTCGTTGAATTGACCTTTTTACAACCAACATTCAGAGGAGTTGGAGACGGAGTTGTCGGCCTCTCTGAGTATATATACCGGCGACATGTGTTTGGCCTTGAGCGGTTTGTTTAGGGCTTGTGGTAAAGATATTGAATGGGTTTGTCTACGGTTTCTGGTCTCTGTTCTTCTGGCATATTAAGTGGAAGTGGCAGTAAAGTCAGTTGAGTTCGATTGACAAGCATTCTAAGGTGACCTGTTGGATTGCTCAATATGCTTCAAATCGATTTGAGGTTGGCCAACATGACAAATCATTCTTTGGATGTGTGACTTGTGACTGACTTTAAATGGAGTTCAGTACCAAAAAGAATTTGAAATGAAATTTTTTGTTGTTCACTTGAAATTTATTTCGAATTTTCTTAGTTTTTTTTATTATATTTTGTTGATTTCTAAAAATACAAGTATTATGTTTAGTTATAAAAATTAAAATTTAAAATTGCAATTTAATAAATTAATCAAATTTAAAATTGTATTTTATTATTTAAAAGTTGAATTAAAGAATAAAGATTCATTCGACTGATTTGTGTCTAACTTTAAATGGAGAACAATCCCAAAAGAACTTCAAATAAAATCCACTTGACATTTGTATTGATTTTCCTTAGTTGTGTTTTTTTTTTTAATTAATTCCTAGCCTTACAAGTATTATGTTTTCAAATGAAAGAAACCCAATACTAATAAACATAATTTTTGTAGTACTAAGAATTTAGGAAACATAAAAATCATAATAATTAAAATTCAAGTTGCTTTTTACAAAATTATACTTTAATTCAGGCTTAAAGATTCTTTAACAAAATAGATATTCTCTCAACTCCTTCGACTTCTTTCTTCCTTCGATGGTCTATAACATTAGTCAACAATTTGCGGGATCTTCTCAGCTTAGTTGCGGTGACGGAAGACACGACGACGGACAGTCTTGTAGCGGTAACCATCCTGGGCGGGCTGCTCGAGCTCCTCGAAGTGGGGCTGCTCGGCCTGGACGGGGGGAATGTAGGAGTTGGAGGGAGCTGCGGGAGGGGGGATGTAGGTGTTCTTGGGTGCTGGTGGTGGTGGTGGTGGTGGGGGTGGGATGTAGGCCTTGGCCGGGGCAGCTGGGGGAGGAATGTAGGCCTTGGCCGGAGCGGGAGGAGGAGGAATGTAGGTGTTCTTGGGAGCTGGTGGTGGTGGTGGAGGAGGTGGGGGAATGTAGGAGTTCTTGGGTGCTGCTGGAGGTGGAATGTAGGCGGGTGCTGGCGGTGCAGGTGGTGCTGGCTGAGGATAGTCATAGCCCTGATCGGCCAATTCGGAGACATCCGCAAAGGCGCAGGCCAAAAAGGCAACAGCGATGATCAGTACTTTCTGTTTATAGATAAATAAATAGATTGTTTGTTTTCAAAAGTGATGTATTCGTCCTTTAATGGTTGTTATTTATCTTAAATATTACCATATTGAATTGCTGGACGGTTTACTGTTGCTGCTTGGATCACAAGAAGCTGTGTACTGATGAACTCTCAACTTGACGCTGTTTTTATAGCTCCATAGTTGAAGTCATTGTCTCGGGTCAGCCGCAAATTAATTGCGCTAAGCCACGCTATCTGTGTGCCCTCAGAGCTCAGCTTGAGTCACAGTCACAGTGAGTACCAAAATTAAGAGTCCGAGTCAATGCCAATGTTGTTTGACGGGTTTCGTTATCCGGCACCTTAAGACAATGCTTGGACTGGCTTTGACTTGGGGTCATCTATTGAATTGAAACCGAAAGCTTCTTTAATTAGATCAAAATATTAAATAACAACATTGACCATTTACATATGAATCGTTAGTTATTGCTGTTTTATTTTGATGTATGTTCGTGGGTCACTCGCTCGATTAGCGCTGCTCATATCATTTTTCATATACATTTATCTTGTTTAGTTTTGAGTTTATATTTGTATTTTTGGCATTGTCATGGTTATTAGATCTTCATCTTAAGTCAATTTAAAATTAGTTAATATATATTATACATACATACATATGTCTTCCTGTCTCTGACTTTCAGGGTTTATTTGATAATATCATTGCAATAATTTATGAAAATTGCAGTTTTAGATTTCCTTATTATAATAATTATTATCAAAACAGTAATCACAATACAATAAAGTAATTTCTTTGTCGCAAGAGCATTTAATTTGCGACTCTAAGTTTATTTATATTTTATTAGTTTTAATTTTGTAAATATATTATGTTTTCAATGCTTCTTTTTCTTGTTTTTCACTTTGAGCTTGCTTGAAATATTGTATCTTTTTTTGTCATTTTTTGTTCCCCTCCCAAAAGCTGATTTATGATCAGTCAATGTGCTACCAGCCTATGGCAGCATTTCAAGTTTATGCCAAAATTAATAACAATCTGTTTGGTATTAAGCTAATGCTGTTTTCCTCGTTTTCTTTGGCCATTTGTGGCTAATGTTAGGGTATTTTTCGTATTTTTTTTTTCCGTATTTTAGCTGGTCAGTTAATTGCCAAGAACCGCATTTGCCTTATTTATTTTCCCAGCGACTGTTTGGCATATTAAGTAGGATTTTATTTTGGTAGCCAGCTGTTTGCATAAAATGAATATCGAATCGGATTTATCTCTCTCTTTACATAATCAAAGTGTTAATATTCTGGCAATGATTCTGCGCATCTAACAAAAATCGTAAATCTACAGAATGCGGAAATAAAATGTGATAACAAATGTTCAGATCGTAAATTGAGAATAATATTCCTTGAATAATAATCCAACTAATATCCTTATTCTTAGTTGCAACTCCTCTTTGATGAAAAAACAAGAGTTTTTTTTACACAAACTTAATAATCTTTTATTTTTTATTGAATTAGCTTCTTGTCATCGCCTTCAAAATGTTAGGCATGGAAACTTCTTACAGACGGCGGCGGATCACACGACGACGCTGGGTCTTGTAGCGGTAACCATCGGCGGAGATGGGCTCGATCTCCTCCAGGACGGGCTGGGGAGCCAAGACGGGAGCGGGGGCAGCCCTCACGGGAGCCTCAACATGGACGGGAGCTGGAGCTGCTGGGGGAATGTACTGGTTGACTGGAGCGGGAGCAGGAGCAACACGGACTGGAGCTGGGGCAGGAACCTCAACATGGACGGGAGCGGGGGCTGCGGGAGGAATGTACTGGTTGACTGGAGCTGGGGCTGGGGCAACGCGGATGGGAGCTGGAGCAGGAGCCTCAATGTGAACTGGAGCTGGAGCAGGAGCCTCAATGTGAACGTGCACTGGAGCTGGCGCGGGCACATCAACGGGTGCGGGGGGAATGTACGAGTTGATGGGCTGGGGCACAGGAGCTGCCTTCACTGGAGCAGGAGCAGGAGCTGGCTGATGATGGACCTGGACTGGGGCGTAGTTGTAGCCCGAGGCGAGATGCGAGACATCGGCGTGGGCAACGGCCAAAAGGGCGAAGGCGACAACAAGAAGTTTCTGCAAGGCAAAAAGGACAAAGGATTAGGCCCGATTCAGTTAATCCAACTAAATGATAGCTAACTAACCATTTTTAGAGCGTGTTACTTGGAACGTTTCAGCTGCTAATATGATTTGGACACACCTCAGTGGGGATATTTATATGAAATTGTGCGCGATGTTGACTTCAAAATACAAACCAAATACACAAGATGAAGAATTGCGCAAATTATAGGCTCTTAATATGCCAGAAACCAGAATTTTATTGTCAACTGCTGGTTACACAAAGACTAATGGAGTGTAGGGTATCATGTGTGGGCTAGACGAGATTTTAAGCTGGCTTTAACTTGAATTTGTTTGAATTTTAAATTTGAAAAATAAGCGGAAGAAGTGTAGAAAACGTTTACTGTAAATAAATGCAAAACATTTATGACTAAATACATATTTAATCTAAAGTTTAGAATTAAGTTTATCTATTTCTATGTTTAAAAAAAGTGTATATTATTTTCAGAATAAAATTTGAAAAATAAGCGAAAGAAATTTAAATGTTTATAGTATCTATATGTATTTTAATTCATAATGTAATGTTTAGATTCAAGTTTATCTATTTCTATGTTTAAGAAAAGTATATTTTCATTTCTGAATTTATTAAATTTAAATTTTCTTTAGCTCACATGATTTATATATTACATTTATGATTGTTCTTTAGTTTTTATTAATTTTTAATTAAATTGTACATCAAGTACAAATATTTTTCCCAACTTATAGGGTATATCAATATCTTATATGCTGACCAATTTAAGCGATTCGCACTTGTTTGCCATTGCTTAAATTTTAAATGTCATTTGCATAAAACATAAATGGTTTATTTGTATCAAAGTCAACTACCAACTGAGATGCGATGAGTTGAGTTGAACTGAACTGAGTTTGTTGATGACCGAAGACAACAAAAGTTGTTGTGATTAGTTTGCTTAATTAGCTTTGATAAGGCGGGCCAGAGTGTCTTTGTATAGTATCTTTTGTCTACTTAAACTATACTGAAGACTCCAAACCAAACAGTCTTTGGTTGCCTCTTAGTCAAGTTTGATTCGCTTGCTGCCCAGTGTTTTGTCGATTGTTATTGTTGTTGCAGTCGTTTTATGGCACAGAGATGTTTTGTATGCGATAGATACAGATACGTTTACAGATACAGATACAAATGCGTAACTGAATTTGTGAGTGGCTCCAGGTCAAAAGTTGAGCATGACGCCAGCGCGACCGACGCCGTTTCTGTCTTTCTTTCCCATGTGTCAGCATGAAAAACAAATTAGTGTCCCCAATGTTAAGTGTCGAGTGGGCGGAAAATGGGAAAATGGGCGGATCCACGCTCGACTTTTGGTTGAAGGACACTCTGCTCGCACTTTTAATTACACAAATTGGCAGTGAACAACAAGTTTAGGGTTGTCAGCGCTTCATTTTCTGCCAAAATCACATTTGAGACATTTGGGCGTCTCTTGTTTTGTTGTTCATTGTGATGCGAATATCTTTTTATTTTATTTATTTAGTATTGCCAAATAAAATCAACAAAAGCTATGCAAACAAGCACTTAACCCGCTTCTATTTTGACAATTCCATTATTTTCGTAGCGCCAATAAAGTCAAACTGCAAAATGCTTTGAACGATTCAAACACACACACAAACAAATACAAATCCAAATGCAACAACAAAAAGCACTTTGATGCAATTGTTACTCTTGCATGTCATGCAACATTGCGTATACGTAATTTAGCTGTTTGCGGGCTTTAAAAGTGGCAGTTGCATCGCATGTTGCACTGAAATGTATAAAAATTGACTGGTCCATTTACACGCAAGCAAAAAAGAGTTGCCCAAATATTTTATGGAAATAACAATGCAATTTTGTTGCTGTTACTTAAATAATAATTCCACTGAAGGATAAAGGACTAAAGTCATTTATTTTGTGGCCATGGTGAATGTTAATCGGCTTAGCAAATTATTTAAGAGAGATTTTTATTGAATAAGTGATTAAAATGGCATCGCAACTTGGACAAATATTCATCTGCAATCAACTTAATTAACTGGTTGATTTAAATATTTTAAGCCGCTTTCTGCTGTCTGTCATTGACTAATTATTTGCTTTTATGATTCTCATTAGAATCTGATATTTAAATACATACATATTTATGTTAACTTCTAGTTTCCTGTAACGTTTAAAATCAGGTTCGTTAACCCGTCGAGTGACCTTCGCAGTCAGCCTAATTGACCTCACATTAAGCTTTCACAATTTGTCACATACGTTTACTTTCGCAGCTGTCCAACAATTTGCATAATCATAGTGTAAAACTTGATTTTATAAATGTTTTAAATATATTTTTAACAACTGAAAAATGCTCTGCATTCCAGAGAGAATCCGAAATGCCGAAACGCAGCTTCAACTTCAACTTCAACAGCTGACAACGCTTAACAATCGATTTTAAAAAATTTTGTTTAATGCCCGGCGACTGCCAGATCATAAATTCAGACGTAGCCTGGTTCATTGTTGATATACCCGTTACTTAAAATATATGTAAAAGGGCATATTGTATTCGTTGGCAGAAAGACTTCTAACTATAAACCACACGCCCGGTTTTTCAGCTATTACGTTTTTCTTGGGAATTAAAGCTAACAACTATTATTAGCTGGCATTGAACTGAATCGCAACAAGATCGGACAAATAGAATAGTGGTAATGCCTGACTTTAGTTTTTAAGCAATTGAAGTGCCTAAAATACATTTTTTTATATTTATTTAAATAAGTAATGGGTATCCTATAGTCGGGAACTCGTCATTAGTCTTTCCAGCTTGTTGTTGTTATATATATATGTCTATATGTATATATACTCGTATTTCTGTATATTTTGCGAGATAAATCAACGCGCGACAAATTAATGCTGCAAATGAAGTGCAACTGCCGTTCGATGCGGCACACAGAACTCGGAATGGGATTGGATTGGGAGTTGGGAGTTGTGTACAGGTGTGAAACAGGCACTGAAATATACCGTATACATATATCGAACCACCTCAATATGCAGTAACAGTAAAAATAAATGAAGGCAGTTCAACGTTGCATATTTCAGCGATGGTCGTGTGGCTGCCACTGCTGATATAATTACGCAGATACTGTCAATTTTCCCTTTCCCTCTCTCTCTCTCTCTCCCTCCCTCACTCTCTCTCTCCCTTTCTGTTCTCGTTTTCGCCATGGGCTTTCGCTTGTTATAAGCCCCCCTTTGGTCTCCCCTTCTCTGCTCTGTAGGCCTCATCACTTTTTATATGCGCCGCAATTTTCACTTTTTTTTTGTCGTTCGTTCGTTATTTTTGTTTTTTGGTTTGATTTCTTTTGCATACTTTTGGGCGGTGCTGGCAGTTGTCTGCCTCGCGATTATTTTTGTAATCCATGGCGCCTAAAGCATTGATTACACATTTCACACACCTGGACAGCTTCCAACTGGGCTAAAGCAGAATGGGGGGTGGGGGACAGATAGCCGGGCCATAATGCGTGTTAATCAGCATCATTAACTGCTAATTAAGTGCGGTTGCAAATGCAGCCAACTGTCAATTGTTTTCAGCCACCATCGTTGCCCACAGTCGAGGACTCAATGTTGAACAAAGTGCAATGATGCTGAAAATTGCTCATGGCAGATTGTTATTCGGATTTAAGCTCCACTAATCGCTTATCCTGCAGCTGATTAGTTTTTCTGTATGCTGTGAAATTAGAAAATACTCGTAGCTACCAAAATGAGAAACTATTCGGCAATTGCTGCAATTTGATATTAAATATTGAATAATCATTGCCCCATAATTCAAAGGAAATTTTGATATTATCATTATTTCTTAATAATTGAAAATAAAATAAGAATAAATATTATTGAAAATATTATAAATAATACAATATTGATGTATGCTAAAGTTTTAAATTTTTTGCTTTTGTCAGTAAATGAAAAATATAATATAAATAGCAAATATTATAAAATTAACTACTGACTTCTTGAAAATTAAGGAAGATGCTCAAATACATTTTCTTTCTTTTTATGAAAAGAGATTTGATGAGCTGCGTAAATTTCAGATTTGTATTTTTATTTTTATAGTTGGGAAGGCAATCTCAATTATAAGTACCTTAAATAGTTTTTAGGTTGTTATATTCTTTAATCAACCGCAATTCACAAGCCGACTGATTAGTGTGGTCAAGCTCAATAGTCTATAAATTGTAATTGCCTGTCAAAATATTTTTCTGCATTTAAATTTAAAAATAAAAAAAAAACCTGCCCACATTTTGAGAGTGAAGTTGTTGCCAATTCGTTGTTGGCCTGGTCTATATCTGTGTGCGTATCAAAGCGTAAACGCATTTTAATTCATTTAATTGAGCTGCCAATATTTGACCAAAATGCAATTAACAAAATCAGGTATGGCATAAAGAGCCAGCTGCCCTTTAGTCCTTTGTACTCTCGACCAGTTCAATGTGGTCAATGTGTCTAGGCCCATGATAAAAAATGATTTGTTTTAATTACGCAATTAATTTGGCAGCTTTTTTAATTAGTATGCGCCATGCAATGTGTGTGTGTGTGGGTTTTTGTGGCGACGTTTTAAAGAGAAAAAAAGATGAGAACTCTAATATTCAGTGGAGAGCAAGGAACTGAGAACATTGCAAGCCGTTAGATGGAATCGTTGCAGACATTTCCCTAATCAAATCGTAAAGACGTCGCCGTTGTCATCGCATTTTCTTGTTAATTTTCTTTTCGTCTGCATCTTGTCGATATCCTGAGTTCCGTCTTCTCCTGTTTCTTGGCACTTGTTAGTCGCAGCCACAAGTGGTCACTGGACTGATGAGGCCAATGTTGAAAACTCCTTCTCCTACTTCTACTATTGTGGGCGTGGCGCAACTTTTGAATCTAACGAGAAAAAATTTCCACATCATCAAAGCTCATTCCAGCCCATAAATTTCGTGATAAATGTGAGTGCATGCCGAATGCCGAATGCGGCAAGTCCTTAGGGATTCTTATGGTATTGGTATTGGTATTAGATTGTGGCAACAACTTCTTACTTGCAACTCCTGCTGCTCCAGCTATCTGTCTGGAGAAAGAAGAGATGGAGATGAAGCTGATTTCTCTTTTTCTCTCAGCAACATGCATTTGGCTTTCATAAATTTCCAAGCCAAATGGCAGGAGAAATGAATGAATTTAAGAGTCTATAAACATGGCTGCAACGCCTTATTGGGACGGTTGCTGTACCTGCTGATTGAGTGCGGCCAGGTGACTTCTTCTTCTTTGATTGGAAAACAATTTGCTAAAGTTTCACGATTTTGTTTTTTAGTTTATTTTATTATTCTAGTATTTTTTGGTTCCATGGGAAATTCGTTAGGACATAGACTAGTTTGGATTTACAGACGGTTGCGACGGTACACGCGACGACGCACGGCCTTGTAACGGTAGCCATCGGCGGAGATGGGCTCGATCTCCTCGATCGCCTGCTGTTGCTGGTAGACGGGAGCTGGAGCGGGTGCGGAGTGGTACACTGGAGCTGGAGCGGGTGCGGAGTGGTACACTGGAGCTGGAGCAGGTGCGGAATGGTACACTGGAGCAGGGGCAGGGGCAGAGTGGTACACTGGAGCAGGGGCAGGGGCAGAGTGGTACACTGGAGCAGGGGCTTCAATGTGAACTGGAGCGGGGGCTGGGATGGAGACTGGTGCAGGTGGGATGTAGGAGTTGACTGGAGCCTCAATGTGGACTGGAGCAGGGGCAGGGGCAGAGTGATAGACTGGAGCTGGAGCGGGGGCGGAGTGGTACACTGGAGCTGGAGCCTCAATGCGGACTGGAGCTGGAGCGGGGGCGGAGTGGTACACTGGAGCGGGGGCTTCAATGTGAACTGGAGCAGGGATCGACACTGGTGCAGGTGGAATGTAGGAGTTCACTGGAGTCTCAATGTGAACTGGAGCGGGAGCTGGGATGTGAACTGGAGCAGGAGCCTTATAGTGGACTGGAGCAGGTGCTGGCTGGTGATAGACTGGAGCAGGAGCCTCATAATGGACTGGGGCAGGTGCTGAATGATGATGGTGATGATGGACGGGAGCGGGTGCCTCATAGTGGACCGGGGCAGGAGCGGGCTGATGATAGACCGGAGCCGGAGCGGGCTGGTGATAGACCGGAGCGGGAGCTGGAGCCTGGTAGTTGTAGCCCGACAGATGGGAGACATCGGCACTGGCGCAGGCCAAAAAGGCGACGGCAACGATCAAGAATTTCTGCACAGAACAAATAAAGTCAGAATCAATCGTCGATCGATGGACTAAACCAATATTGAACTTACCATTTTAGTTAACTATTTTTTTACTCTTACTCCACAAGCGTTTGAATAGCTTCTGTCTTTTTTGGGGCTGGGCTCAAACTATTTATACTATTCAGAGATGAGAGCTGCCTTCGATCAGATGTTTGCTTTGGCTTTGGCTTAGGTGTAGCCAATATTGAATATTGAATTGTGATGTGAATACGAGTATGGATATTCGAGTATTCAGATAAACTCGCCAACTCGGACCAGTCTTTAGGCTTGGGGGCCAACCCATGCGGATTTTTCAGTCTTCTGTCTTCAATTAATTGGCTTGTGAGTCAAAATTAAGATTATCTCACATCTTGTTGGCCATAGAATTTATTGTTTGATTGTTAAATTTATGCCATCAAATTGATTTTTAATATTGACGTAAAAGAACTGTGAAGCAGCTCATAAAAATACTGCTAACGGGAAATTATTGTTTATTCATTTCATTTTAGTTTTTATCGAGCCGGAAATGTGCAAATTATGTTAACACTAAAGTAAATAAATAAATACAAAAATTAAAGAATAAAACAAATAAATACATAAAGAAAAACGAAAAAAAAAATATAAATGAATAAATAAGTATATAAATAAATAAAGAAACACCTAAATAAATTAAAAAGTAAGTAAGTATATAAAAAAAATATTAAAATAAATAAACTAATAAATAAATAACAAAAAAATAAATAATAAATAATTAAAAAATAGATAAATAATAAAAAATTAAAATAAATCAATCAATAAATTAATAAATAATAAAATAAATAAATAATAAATAAATAAAAAAAATAAATTTGTAAATAAATCAATGAATAATTGAATAAGTAAATGAACAATTAAATAAAAAAAAAATAAATAAATAATCGTTAAAAAATTCAATAAATAAATAACTAATCAAATACATAAAAATAATAACAAATAAAGAATAAAAATAATAAGTAAATAAATTAATAAATAAAAAAATAAATACTTAAAAAAATATATATGTGTAAAAAAATAAATATATAAATAACTGGTTTAGTTTTGAAGTTGATAGCCACTTTATAGTTCATTGTTCTAATAATATGCAAAAAAGCATTTAAATTCCCAGGCAATCTGCGAATGAAACCAGTTCTGTTGCCTGATTAGGCCATCTACTGGCATCGCTTATCGGTCTGGTCTATTCTTGGTCTTGGCCATTAGTTAATCCTGGATATAGTTTTGCTTTGCTAATTTTTTGCCAAACTTTTACGTAAATTCAGATGTGTATCATGAGCAGTAAATGAATTCCAAACAATTTGTTATCTAAGGCCCTTGGCCATTAATTTGTGTTCTTTGTTTTATTTTTGGTAAGTTTATGGCCAAAACCAGTTCCATTTTTTCAAAATGTGGTTAGTTGTTGGAGGGGGATATCAAATTTGGGTCTGGCTGTTATAAAAAAAACTTCTAAAAATTGATAAAGGTGTTTCGGACAATTATTTGAAGGTTACACAGATGGGCTATTGTTGAAACCGGCTTAGCATAGAATTAAATTTATTTATAAATAACCAAAAAAAAAGAGGCGCCTCTAGGAAGCAAAGTTTAAGAGTAATCAATATTTATTGTTTATGCTAGGAACCCTGATCCCAAAGGTTTATTATTTATACCCAAAATATATACTTCAAACTACAAATAAAGTTTATACTTCTTTCTTTCTTTGCCTTATAAATTATTTTCTCAAACACGTGCTCGGAACGTTTTTAATGTTTTGCCCATTATTTATGGCAATCTTTTAATTTTATTTTAACAATCCGACGGTGTCTTTGTCTTTGAGTTGCTTTAGTCGTTGAGTTGTCGCTGAGTAAAATTGCAACTACAAATTAAGTTTATCCGACAGTAAATCATAAGCATTGCTGTTTAGTTTTAATGTTTTTTTCTCTTTAATGTACAAATTTTGGCTAGTAGATTTGCAATCAAGCCAGTCTTTTTGGCTGTTTGAATTCAAGTGCAAACAAGAGTCGCAAGTCAAACAGATTCATGGCCCAAACGAATTTCAAACTTGTTGTTAATTTTATGTGTGGTAGCTACTACCAAAAATATTTCAGCATTTTGTTTGATTTTCTTTCACGTCTGATCATCGTATGTAAATCTTGATCGTTATGAGTTGACTACGTCTTTTGGGAGGGCAATTTATGGTCGAAGATTTGCATAGACAATCGCGTTTTCATTAGCTTCCGTTGTTTCTATCTGTGAATCTGAATCTGGTTATGCCATGCCACAGTTACTCTTAAATATGATTGTCCCACATTTCTCATATGTACATATTTTGTTTATCCTATCGTTATATCCATAATTTTTAGTCTGCATCGACTGCATAGCTAATTAAAATTTGACTCAATTTGACGCTGCTTTGTTTTAGTCACTGACAAACCAACTAGTTTTAAATTTATGTATACATATTTTATGCATAATTTTATGGCCAGTTATTTGGTCATTGAGGCGCCACGGGCCGCGGGGCTAATTATAATTATAATTATAATCGTATTTCGTTTTTCTCAGACATTGGCCTTGACTTTGAAATTTAAATTTTACTCAGGCATCTGTAAAGTGTCTCTTTCTTCTTTACTTTCCGCTTTGTGCTGCTTATTCGCTTTCTTGACTGTTTTGTTTTGGCATTTTCATTATTAGTTCATTAGTTATAATTAAGACTCGGCTTTTAATTCATGTAAATGTTAATCTATGTAAATTGTAATCCATTAATTCAATCTACGCAGTTCGCTTAGTCTGAAGAAGCAATTTAATTGGTCTGCTGATAAACTTGTTGTTCTACATTTGATTGCATTGAATTAATAATTTATATTGGATAATTTTCTTTATTGTTTGAACTTTTAAGCCTACACAGACTTGCCTAATCCGTATAAATTTATAAAAATATACATATGATAGCTGAAATTATAATTACACCTTTGCATATACATTTTACACATTATAACTATGTTTACATTTTTATGGTGTGCTTCATTAATCTAATGATGTCATCAAGCTGGGGATTTTTTTATTTTTTAAATAGTTTAGTTTAGTCTTAGGTTTGCCTTTGGCATCTTTAAGTTTGTGATCAATCATTCTATTCATACTATTCTTAATTAGAATATTTTAGTTTTTAGAGGTTATTGTTATGTACCCTGTTTCTATTAAAAATATGGGTATGTTGGGTATATTAACTCTGAATCATCATATAATTTATCGAAATATATTTTTGAGTCTACATCTGTCCACTCTGAACTGTATTCTTCTTCTCAATCCAGTGAATTTATATGGGTATAATTTAAATATTGTGTACTGAGTATCTCATAGTCTATCATTCATGGGTGTATTACTTTTATTTGTTTATATTAAGGCTTTATTAAATATTTGAACCGGATATACTCCAACAAATTATGGGTTACAGAAATCTATTGTTAACTATTCAAATTTTATAACTTGAATCTAAATTAATTATACCCGTTACATAAAAACTAAGAAAAAGGGTATATTGTATTCGTTGCAATGTATGTAGCAGGGAGATCCAAGAGCAAATTATTGCCACGCCTGTGTCCGCATCCGCAAATCGCAGGAAACCACCACTCCCACAGTTTTTAAGATATAAAGATTTTTTTGCTACTTAACGCTAACTACTATTATTAACTATCATCCGACTAAATCGGATCAAGATCGGACAAATAGAATGGTGCTAATGTCTGATTTAAGGTTTTACAAAATGTAAGTGCCTAAAAGTATGCAACGAAAAATATTTTATGTAAGTAACGGGTTTCCTATTGCCGGGAGCTCAACTAAAGCCTTTCCCGCATGATATTGAATTAATTTTCATTTAATTATCAAGCAAATCTAAAAGTTAGAATAATAGACATTTGCATTCACATAAATCCACCAAAATCAAAGCATCAAATTTGCAGTGCCTGTCGTGAGCGGTAGGTGGAGCCACCTGCCGAAAAAGAGTAGCCAACCAGATAAGCGCAAGATTCTTAATGAAACGACACGCATGCACAGTAAACTATGCACTTGAGGAGCCGAACCTACCCTACTATAGAATATACATATATACTCCTATATAGTAGATGGCAGTACATACAGTTACAGTTACAGCTACAGTTAGTCGGTTAGTTTTATCTTTTTAGCATTCAAAGCGAGCAACCGAAAAACGAAATAAACAGAACAGAACAGAAAGGAACAGAGCAGAGTTGAGTCGAATTGAGTTGAGTGGAGAGTAGGGGAGAGGAGCGTGGAGTGGAGAGTAGGGGAGAAAGAAGAGATGCGACGACGAGAAGTTGAGGCGAGTTACGAGTTGCAGCGTACAAAGGCGAACGGAAATGAAATCACGTACCAGGGGCGTTGTCATTCACAATGAGTGTGTGCTGTACTGTCAGGATGAGGAGCAGTAGTTGTTGTTGCAGTTGTTGCTGTTGTTGTTGTTGCTGTAGTTGTAGTTGTCAGCAGAGTCGCGGCAGCTGCCATTTTGTTCAGTCGTTGGTGTGTACGTCTAATGTCCAATTTCAATTTGGACTGGCTGGCTGACAGCAAAGCCACCGCAAATGGCAAACAATGCAAAGACGCCTATACCCCTGCCACATCTACCCCACCCCCTTACTCACCCCCTCTCACACTCTCTCTCCCTCTCTCTTTCTCGCTTAAACACATGTGTGAGTTTTGTGTCCCTTGTCTACTATTTTACTTAAGTGTGGACACTGTTAAACACACACACACACACACAAACACTACTGAGACAGTTACGTGTTGTGAGTGTCTGTAGGGTGGAAGGGGCAGAGAAGAGGGAGGGGAAGCGACCCGCATAAGTTTATTTACTTTTAACACGAAATAATAAAGTTTACAAAAGAAAACGTGCGTCGTGCGGTATGCTGCACTTTTTCTATGCCTTCTACCTTTCATTTTCCTCCTCCCTCACTCTCTCTTTGTCTTTCTGCCAGTATTCCCCCTCTCTCTCTCTTTCTGCCCATTTTGCTGTCGCACTTTAAGCGCTCAAAGCGAATATTTAACAAACTCTTGAAAGCCAAGTCAATTTAATACAACATATGTAAAGGTCGCGAACTGTTATACCCTGCGCCAAAGTATATAAATCTTAATTTATAAATTTAAATGAATACAGTGTAGAATTGAAATATTTTTACTTAGGCAACAAAACCAAATTTAATATTGACAACTAAATAAAACTAAAATTAAAAAATGATAATTAAATAAAGTTGGCAAAAGTATATTAAATAAAAGTATTAAAAAGTAAATAAATCAATATTAAAAATTTAAAAAGAAACAAAAACTTAAGTCTGGGTATGAAAAAAAAATTATAATTGATCCAATATTTGTTCAAGGATTGGGAAAAATTTATCAGCTTAAAGATCAAGAAAAATTCATGGAAGATCTCTGATAAAATGGGGGAGAAATTATCACAATTATCCAACACAGTTTATTTTTTATTAAATTAAGGATTGTTTATGCAATAAATACACTAATTTATAAGTACAAAATAGTTTTAGAAACTTGAATAAATCTATCTCTTACTCTAATAAAATAAACCTTAAAACTATTGAATTTTATTATAAATAATTTCAGTTACTTTTTAGGCAGAAAAGCATATGTAAGTGAGGGTATTTTTGAATGTTGAAAGGCCACTTTCAGGCCATCTCCAGGTCTTCCAGCGCATTGCAGTGAAACTTTCGTCATAGTGCCCAAAAAAAAACCATGGAAGAAAAATTAGCGACATGCTGTGACGTGACTCGACTGCATGAGACTCACTCCTTTTTCCATTCTCCATTCTTTTTTTCTATCTTCCCCTTTAACCACTCTTTGCTTTTACCTTTATCATTGCCATATGGCTGTGACAAGGCCCTCTTGGCCAGCTTAAGAATGCAGCTCGGCACTTACAGCAAACTGAATAATTTAAAATGTCGCTAACAGCAAAGCAACTGTGAATTCGGCTGCTGCTGCTGCTGCTTCTTCTGCTTTGTGCAATTAAATGCGTTCTCAGCTTTTACGCACACATGCGACAACCATTAGAGGTACTCCTCCAGAGTAGCTACAGTAATGATAATAATTATTCGTGCGGACTCTCAACCGCATGTTTGGAGGGGTACGAGTATCTCTGTATCTCTGGTCTGCTCCATGTGTGTGCGTGTTTGCCTAATTACAATAAATTTGGCTAATTATTGTCTGGTATTTGCGGCCCCTGTGCTGCAAACTTTAAGTAGCTCTCACAACACAACATCACAGCATGGACAAAGTTTTTGCCATCGATAGATATAGTTGAGAGCAGGCGGTTCAAGACAACATGGGACAATGTCTGGCTAATTGTCTTGTAAATTATGATAAGAAACTTTCACTCTCACAGTGCACAGAAAAAGAGGGAGAGGGAAGAAAGAGCGAGTTGGTTAAAAGGGTCAGTTGGATCACCTGCATATGGTTGGGAAAGAAGTGCACTGCCTACGGAAGTCGTTAAGTGGAAATGAAAATTACAAGGTAATTTATAAAGACACAAAATATACTAAAGCATTTTATATGAAAAATGGAAGTAATTGTAAAGTTAATTTATCAAATAGAATTTATTAAAATTAAAATGTATTTATATATTTATATAACGTCAACTAAAAGCAGACACATTGATTAATAAAAATATTAAATAATATTACAAATTAAAAATGTTTTAATTAATATCTGAAATTGTATATCAAATGGAAAACAGAAAGAAAAAATTTTAGAACTTACAAAAATGTATTTAAAATCTGAGTGTATTTAAACAATTTCACATTATTCAACTTTTGTTGCCAATAAAGTCGAAAAAAATGATATATTATTAATATCAGCACCACCAAATTATAAATAATATTTACAATACCTACTTATATATATAGCTTTAAGTCTTTTAAATGTATTTTTACAACACAGTCGCATGTAACTCTTATTGTAATCCTCAACTGTCGTCGCTGATATTTTTAACAATCATTGCAAATCAAAACAAATGCCAAACGATTTGCTTTATGTGCATCTGCAGTGATTTGCCTAGGGAATGGAATGCTGGCAAGGCTGTCAAGCCTTTCATTTTTTATTGCCCCGCAGCGTTCAATACCCTTTCTCCCCTGCACACCCTCTCAGTTACCCTTTGTCAATGTTGCAACATATGTGCGCTTCATAAAGTGGGCGATTCCTCTACTCCTTCCTTTCTTTTGCGCTCTTTCCAGTTGCAAGTGAAATGCAGTCAAGTCGTGCGCCAGCTGAGCGCGCAATTTAGCACAACAATGCGATACGTATACGCCCCGTTTTATTCCACACTAACTCATACTCATACTCATGTGTGCTGGCATGTCTTCTGTTGGCTTCTACTGACTACTGGCTGCTACTGCCATTTAGAAATGCCTTTGTCTTGCCTTGGCTTGCTTGCTGTTTTTTTGTCTTGCCAAATGCGCCATATTTCTGAGTTTATGTCTTCGTTTTCTAGCAAATATTTATACAGAGTGAGCGAGTAAGAGGACTGAGTGTATGTAATGCATATGCTCGGCCTGTCGTCGTTTTGTTTTATTGCATATTTATATTTTATAGCGAAAGTAGCAAAATACTATACGACTAAATCGTTACAGCTCCTGCTGAAGAAGGAGAATGAAGTGAAGGGAGTGTCTTAGACGATACCCGGCACACAATTCTTGGCCTTTTTGGCAAGCATTCGATAAAAGTACTCATACATAAGCTCTGCCAGTCGCACATGTGTCTCACACACACACACACACACACTATACTAATATCCAACCGATTGGAGAGGCCTTGCATTAAGTTCTCGTTGCGCTTTTTGGGCTCCCAGTTTTTGGTTGGGCCACAAAATTCAATCATAAAAGTTTTTCAATAATCCGCTTTGCCTCGATTGCATTTCAATTTGCGCAACATTTTTGTGCAAAAACTTAATTTTCCACCAATTAGTTTTCCGGGCACTGAATTGAGATGGGCAAAATGGTGTTGCAAACTCGTAATTGATGTGTGCCCTCAAAAAAGTTGTTAAGTGCACATTTTTTTTATGGGAAAACATGCTGACAATGTGTTGAATTGTTGGGAATTAAAGCTACTTTTATTTCAGATACAAAAAGGGTGTCAACAGTTTGAAAATATATTAAATAACTGTATTATTTAAGTTGCAGTTCAATTTCATGTGAAATATGCAAATAATTAAAATTTTTAAGGTTGCAGTTCAATTTGATATATATTAATATGTATATCTAATTTGTATTTTATTCCTTTTAACAAGATGACTTATTATTATTCCTTTAGTCACTTTAATTTAAACATAATGAGACTTTTTAAATAAAATACAGTTGTTTCCTGCTTTGGCTTTTCTAATTTTCTAGCGATCTTCGTTTTGATTTGATTATGTGATGCTTTAGGCCAAGCTAACACTAATGCCAACATATCTTATACTCTTTATCTTAATGTCTCTCGCATCATATGGCGCTCAAAACCACATTGAGAATTTTTATTGATCTCCAGCTCGCACACCTGCCACACAATGTGGCAAGGCCCTCAACTCAAATACTCGAATGCTCGTAATGCTAATTTTATTCAAAGGTTATGCCGTTACAATGAGGCTGTCCGGCGTATCCGGAGTGAACGGCCAACTGAAGACGGACATGGCGAGGACGACGACGACGAAGATGGAATGCAAATACGTGTCGAAATTTACGAAAAATTACGAGAAACGCAACGAAAGCTGCTGCACAAAATTGCAAATCGTGCCCAGGGTCGAGACTAAAACCGAATCCAAGTATAAGACAAGAGAAGAGATGGGAAGAGAGGGGAAGATGTTGGGCACATTGGCAATGCAGCTGATGCTGAGGCTAAGATGCAGACGCATTTTCGGACTGAGACTTGAGACTTGCCCCCAAAACCTGGCCATGCAGCATTTATTGGCAACGAAGCGTATTTGGTGCATTTGATGCGCTGCATAATGGCGAACGCCATTAAATGTCCATTGACATGGCATACGAAGAAGTTCAGCTGGCATAGTGGGCTGAAAGAGTGCAAGAGAGAATGCTAAATAACATTGATCCTCAAATTTAATTGATTAGGCGATCTCAGATGGACTTGAATGCAATTTACAAAAATAAAATAAATTCTTTTTATATTATTTCATTTTTTTTATTTGTTATACTTTATTTTTATTTATTAAATATCAATTAAGAGCAGCTGGAAAATTAATATGATTATAAATAATTATGTAATTATATATTACTTGAAACTGAAAGGTAATGATAGGCTGTATTTAATTATTAAATCTAAGTTATTTAATGTACATTTTAAGTTGATCGTTGAAAAAATATAAAATATTTTTTTTACTTTTATTTCATCTTATTATATTATTATATTTCATTCTAATATATTTTATTTTTAAAAATATTTTCAAATTTATTTTATTTTTCTCCTAATGCCAATATGCCTTGCCCCACTGTGCTGGCACATTCGGTGCATTGACGTTGCCAATGGCGCATCGCAAATCCAAATCGAATGCGAAACGAGCGGAAATCGTGACCTGCAAGGATCTGCTTAGTTTTCTTATTAGCTGCGATTACATTTGATGTTTGTTGTTCGGTCAACGTGGCGTATACTTACTTACATACGTATACATTATGTCTGTAAGTACATATATATATATATATATACAACATTTTGTATGTTTAAGCAGTGTGTGTTGTTGTTCTTGTTGATTTTTACACTTTGCTGCCAACGTTTTTGTACGTGGCCAAGTTGCAAAATGTCGAGAGTCGAGACGTTGCAGTCGACGTCGCTGTTGACGTCGCTGCTGCCGTTTGCCGTTTGCAATCGCCATTGCCATTGCCGCATCAAATATGTTGAAAAGCAATTGGCAGCCACCTCGGTCACAGTTCCCTCGAAAAGTCAGCTGCTGACCGACCCTGCGGAGGGGCATGTCTGCTAATGCGCTGCTGCTGGAATTTCTTCATTGACTACGTGCATTAAATTTCAAATCAAAAAACATTTCTACACAGTTAAAAAAATACAGAAAAATTGGAGAATTTTAAATGCATTTTGGTTGCATACTTGCAGGCGCGTTGAACTGTGCAGCAATTTATGGAGAAGATGTGCCAAGCAATTTGTATCTTATTATTTATTTAATTGTTTCGCGCTTCATTTGTCAACAAATAATTATTGCCAGAGGAATTGCCTAAATTCACTCAGTCAATTTACTTAGAATTCAATTGAAGCTAACTTGAACGCAATCAGTAGACAAAGAACAACAGCAAAAAAGAAAAAGAATAACAGCAATGCATATCAATTGCTGCTGACAATTTCAAATAGAAAATGTCTCAGCATTGTAAAAAAAAAAAACAAGCAAACGAGAAAAACAAATGAATAACAACAAGAACAACGAAAAGTGCCTGTCAATGACAAGCTGCACAACAAACTTGTGGATTTCTGTAGAAAAAAAAGGAAGTCGACTGAAAATGGAAATGTAACTGCAATTGAGTTTGGTTTTCCCCCCAGGCTTCGATTTGAACGACGCTCTTGTTATTGTTGTTCTTGCCAATTGTCAACTGTCAATGAGTTTTCAATTGCCTCCAAGTTGCATGTTTGAAGATCTGTGTCCCCCCAAACTGCATTTTTCTAAGCCGCCAATTGGATTCGTTTCACTTTGCTTGCATTTGACAGTCGTTTCCTCCATTGACTTGTCAATGGCAGCCGCCGTTTGTCGTTCTGTGATTGCTACCAGTCTTCCAATATATCGATACTTTGATACCTTCAATTTCCCCCTCAGCTAATTTTCAGCGTTTTGCGGTTAGCCAAAATTGCTTTGTTTTTCAAAGTTAACAAAAATGAGACTTAAAGCCCCAAATTCTGTTATTTCAATTGTCGTCTAGACTCGCCCAGATTTTCAACTTGTTTCCATTTGCCATGTTGTTTTTAGTTTTCTGTCACCAAAGATGAATGGAGGTGTGTTTGCAAATCGCTTGTTTGAATACTTTTTGTGCCACTGCAACTAATGCAAAGTGTTTACACTTCAGTGCTATGAATAAAGAGGTTTTTTGTTTGGAGGGGCGTGAATGATCATAAATTGAAATTGAATATGCGGAATTGAATTTCAGTTCTGTAAAGAATCAAAAACGTTCTATATGGTTGTGAATAAATATGCGGAGATAATAGAAAGCACATGGGAAGGACAATAAATGTATAAGAAATGTAATATTTAATAGTCTCATATAGTCTTATTTACATACAAATATTGCCAAAATTTAGCATAGATATTTAAGGGGGGTAAACGGGATTGCAGCTGCTGTGCAAATTGTGGCAAACATCTATCGTTCAGCCTACATTTGCTGCCTTTTGTTACTAAAAATACCCGCAGTTCCAATTTCCAGCAATTTCAGAAATTCCACCATTGGCAAACAAATGAATGCCACACCCACCAGCTTTTACCGCCCACTATCCGCAAAGAATGCCACGTGAGTCGACAACGGCCGTGCAAAAATTTCAATTGAAAACATTGATGAGTCTATATCTTTGCTTCAATTCTTTTTTCTTATTTCACTGTTGTATTTTTCTTCTTTTTTTACTGTTTTTTGCGCGCATGTTTGTGGCAGCGTTAGCAGCAGGCGGCTTGACAATAAGGGGAAGGGTCTGAGGAGAGGAGAAGAGGAGGAGAAGAAGGAGAAGTCAGTGAAGGAGGAGATGGAGGCCGTGTCGTGGCTCGTGTCGCGGCTTTTGTTGACATTCGCGGCTGTTTCGCCCACGTAGAAGCAATTAATTGGAAAAATGTGCAAATAGAGTCATGCAGGTGGCGTCCGTTGACTTAACCTCCATTGCATAAAAGTCTTTCTCCTTTCTCCGACTTTTGCCAGGTCTTGACTGTAGTCAACGCCATTAACTATAGTTAGTCGCGCCTAATTGCCGAGTACTTAACATTATGCTGTTAGTAAGAGTATTTAAAGAAGAATATAAATTATTTGAGAGCATATTAGGAATCGTAACGATTATAAGTTTAATGAAATGAAAGTAAGTTCCTGATTTTTATAAACAAACTTATAAGCAAATTTTATTTTTAATTTTTACTATACGAATTAAAAATAAAACTTGCTCTTTAAATAATTAAAAATAAAGTTTTATAAGTTATTTTTAAAAAGTGCAAATAAGGCTTATGGTGTAACTTTATAAATACTTTTAAAATTCAAAAATAAGTTTTAGTTTCAATTTTTATTATAAAAATTTAAAATAAAAGTTAAAAATAATTAAAAACATAAAAACATGAAACAAATCTATTTTTTCTGACTAACACATCCTTTTTCGATCCCTGAAACATAGTATTATTTAAGAAAGATTACTTTTTTTTTTAAATAAATGCATTTTAAATTATTTTTGATAATAATTGTAAATATTTCTTGTAAATTAACACCCTCCATATCTTTTGAAATAAACTTCTTTTTTTTTAAATAAACGTTTCAGTTCTGTTAGGATATTTCACAATTCGGTGCACTGAAAATTAAATATAATATATTTTCCAAGCGGCTGTTCAACAACTTTTCGAGCAGCAAGTGAAATGCAGTTTGGACAACTTTTAGTCGCTGTCAATGGCTTTTGTCTCGTGACGCAGAGAAACTTTTCTAATTAAGTGGCAACGCCAAGAACGAACAACCGGACAGCCGGACAACCGGACAGTTGGACAGAGGGTGGCCACTTGTCCGCTTGTCCGCTGGGTCGCTTGGCCTATGCCAATGCTGGCGTTACAATAAACCGTTATGGGGGCGCCTTTTAATGACCAGTTGGCGTTGCATTCGCTGAGCTGGGGGCGTGTTAATGGTTATCACTGTAGTTGTTCGTGTTGTTGTTGTTGTTGTCGTTGTTATTCGTGTTGTTGTTGTAGCTGCGGTCGTCGTGGCATTAGTTACAAAATGTCGTTAGCCAAATTATTTGCCATGTTGGCGCAAAAATTTTCATGTAAGAGTACAAAGAGAGAGCGAGTGAAAGGCAGTCAGAGGGGGAGGGAAAGAGAGAGAGAGAGTGGGAAGATAGAGAGTGTGAAAGAGAAGACGACTAATTGCAGTTGAAATTTTGTTTTATGCGCGCGCGGCACATCAACTTTTATATGTTATGTCGCATTCGCTTAGGGGGCGTGGCAGCGGGTGGGCGTAGATAAGTATTACACTTAAGCGATATAATTAACTTCAGCTTAACTACTTAGATAACGTTTGTGCGAGCGCAAATTAAAGACTGACCTCAACATTTTTTAGAAAAATTTACTTCAAGCTTACATCAAGATTCTAAAATAATAAGTGTAATTTTAAAAAATTTAAAAAAAATATTTATTAACTGTGAAAAATATTTACATTGTTTTTAATTGGAAAATAGTTGAAATAAATTTATTAAGATAACTTAACCAAGAACAAAATATTGACAACGTCTTGTATACTTAGAGCCTGCAAATAATTTATAGAGCTAGTTAATGAAAATCTGTATTGATCAGAGTTATAAGCAAAATAGTTTGTCCCTTCTATCTTGTTACATCTTTCTGAATGACTTTAAACCCGTTTCTATAAACACTTTAAATTCATTGAAAAATTAGTGTAGCATTAAATCAGAAAATCAATTATATATTTATTTTATTTGGAGGAAATAAGAATAGTTCTGGTTATAGAGTTTATACTATTCAAGCAATTTTAGCTTGACTTTCACCTGCAAATTAAACAAACCACAGGAGAGAGCACATAAATTACTGCCCAGCAGCAACATATAAGCTAGAGATGAGCGTGCGTCGTGAAATTTTTTTTCAATTTTATAAATACACGCAAAAGCAAAAATTACATATATAAAAATTTTAAGACTTATTATTCAAATTATTTTTTTTAGGCCATTTTTCATTTTACTTTATTTGTATTTTTAGTCTTTAGTATATTTATTTTCTCAAATTCTTTAATGGACATATTTAGCATCAAGTTAAAAAATAAATATGTATATGGTAAATATTCTGATTTGAAGTAGTTATTTAAAAATTGAGTTTGTGCTTGAAAGTGTATCGAAAAAGCGGCACGTGCTCACAGCTCTAAAAAACACTACACTACACTTCGGTTGTTCTATGTGTATTTATTGTTTGCAGTTTGTTTTTGTTTTTGATTTTGCTTTTCATTGTACCTCAGCATTGGCTGCGATTAAAGTGGGGGGCTTTTCTGGTTGTTCTGTTGCTGGAATTTATATTATTGCATACCAGCTTCAGACTCTGGCTAAAACAGAATCAGGCAACAGAAACAGGCAACAACATTACGGCTACACGCAACATTTGTTTTGTTGTTGTTGTTGTTTTGGCTTTCTTTATTGGTATTTGCGGTTGGCAATTGTTGCGCTACAGTCTCGAGTTTTGTGTGGATTTGCCGCGATTTTAAAATTTGTATTGCATACTTTTTGGCATTGTTAACTTTTATGCTCGAAACGAAGCTGAAGCTCAAACTGGAAGTGAAAATGGGACTGGGACTGGACATTGTCTGCTTGTCTACTTTATTTATGAGTTTTCGGTCGGCCCATTCGTTGAATAGACTCCAAATTAAGCCTCACCTGTCCAAGGTTCATTCTTCATATGGCTATTTAAACATTTATTCATCCTGTACTTCAATCTTCAATACGAATACCATATGTATATGTGTGTGTGTACTAGTTTGCCAATTTCTTTTTGACATTTGCAATATGCAGTTTTCAGCTTGGACTTTTCGTCTCTTTCATTTCATTTCGTTTCGTTTCGATATTTCAGCTTAAAAAGCCATTCATCAATTAAATCGACGCATTCATCACAACAATTTCTCCCATGTTGATGTCAACATGCTTCGCACTGTGGTGACGTCAATGAACGTGTCCTTTTTGTGTGAGAGAGTCCTTGGACTGCTGTTGCTGCTGTTGTTGATGTTGTTGTTGATGCTGATGTTTATTCCTGCCAGCTGTTTCATTTGTTTATTTGAGGATTATTAAGTGATTTCAATATTTCAACATTTATAAATGCATTTCAAGGTAGAAATCAACTGAATAAAAGTCTTAAGAATGTTAGCAGCTTAACCCAATTATGTGAGTGCTAAAGCTATAGTTTAAATCATAATTATATATTCACCACAATCACGCTTGTTGCTTCAAATTCAAAGAAATTATTTATGTTAGAATAAACAATTGATAATAAAACATTAATAGTTTTGTCTAAATAAAATTAAAAATTTTAGATATATAATTATTATATTTAACTCTATGTCCTGAATCAGTTTAATTTAAATCAAATATGAAAATAAGAAAACTATAGTGTTTAGAATAAAAAAAAAAATGATGATAATAGTGATACAGCTGTAGTTGTTATTCGAATATTATATAATATTAATTTATTTACTATTTGCTTTAGAGCTATTTATATAAACGATTTCTTAGGTGCAAAAAAAGTTTGGTTTTCAAAATTAAATAAAATTTTTATTTAACTAAATTTTTTTATTATGAATGAAATAATGTATACAGTTTATAAGCTCAAACTTCTAGCATTGCTAAAAAGTAACCAAAATATTAATATAAATTGAACTATTTATTTCAAAACATCGGCAATTATTTTGCTTTTTAATATGCTTCTTACGATTTTGTTGGTTCTTTTTTTTGTGAACTCGTCTTGCAGACAACTAAACACTCCACACTTAATTGCTTTTTCATGCCACAAAGCATATTTAATACTCGACCATTGACAGGCCGCCACTGACAGCAGCTGTCAGCTCAGTTTTGTTATTCAGTATTCACGGTAAGTTTGCAACGGCCCTCGACAGTCACGACCATGCCCCCTCAGCCCCTCGGCCCCTCAGCCCCCTAAGTGATGTCCGTTGTATTCATGTCCACAGGCTGCAAATTGCTCATTTCAAGGCTAATTTGTCAGCATATAGAGACAACAGAGAAGGAGAGGGACATTGGCAATAAGCTGAACGTGAGACAGGAATGGAAGAGGTTAGAGGAGGAAGAAAACTGAAGGAAACTGTTGTCAGTCTGTCAGGTGACAGATGCAAATGCCTCACGCATTTTCCTCGCGCTCAACTTTAACATGCACTTAATTACGCCCCAATGTCAGCTAAATAAATTTATTTACATAATTTTAATTAAACACCAGGCAAGCTGAAAAATACAAGAAAGGACAACGAAATTGTGAAAGAATACGTTAACAAAATCCAACCAAAAGTCAGCCTGTCTGTCAGGGTCAAGGAGGCGTCAGTCAAGGTGTCAGTTGAGCAGGTAACACCTGGCTCTGTGACTCTAACACACACACACTCTCTCCCTCTATGTGTGAGAGTATCTTTTGTGCATTTTGGCGTGCTTAACGAGATAATTAGATTGTTGTTTTTTTGGTGGGTAGAGTGGCTGACGGCTGCCATTTCTTTTATATGGAATTTGATTTTTCACCCTCGTCGCTTTGAGTCAACATTCTGTGATTTTCAATATGCCAGGCAGGTTAAACATACGACACTCTGGCACATCTAATGCCATCGGTGTATTTTGGTTTGTGTGTTGCTTTGTGGTTTGAAGTTCCGGCAAATTGGGGTGACAAACCTCATTAATTACAAATGACTTCATTTCTTTTGTGCACAGCAATTGAGGGGTGTCTCTGAGGTGTGAAGCCTGCGTGGCAGTCGTGACAGTTAGTCAAACTCTGAGACTGAGTACTTTTTGGGGATATAAGCCCATTAAAGTTGGGCTAATATGTATAGAGTAAGCAATGCAAACAATTTACCCAATTATCAACTTAGATTGAGAAAATTGGCTGTATAAAATTAAACATTTTTGTGTTTGATTCCAATTTTGGCCTAGGTTTCAAAGCATTACGTTTATTTTTGGTAATTAACGTTTACTGCTATTATTAGCTATCATTCTACTAAATCTCAATCTACGGACAAAAAGAAAAGTGGTAATGGCTAATTTAGTTTTTAAAGCAATGTAACTTTAAATTTTTACACAAAACTTCTGGACTTCCTTGAGCATATCAATTAATATTTATATAGTTAGACCATTTAACTGCAAAACAGTCGCCAGTTGACTATTTTGGGTTGACCACTTGGGGATTTTATTTATATTTTTATTTTTTTCTCCGATCCTTTAGACGATGTCCCCAGTTGCTTATAAATTGTTCTATGACTGCCGCCGCCAAACACATTGCGAATGTGACAAATATGCATTTGGCAACAATAAATTTTATGACCGCAGTCGCTGGCGGCAGCCACCAAAAATATTTCACAGTCACAGCAGTTGAGAGGGGCCAAAGAGGGGGAAAGGGGTAAGGGGCTACAGTTTTGGAGGCGCCCTTGGGGAATAATTCTCGGCTGCTCGCCTCGATTCGCCATATTCATATAAATATAAATTAGCATATTTTGTGGCGTCAGCGTGGCGGCTGCAACTTACCAATACACACACACTCTCTCACACACATACACACACACTAACACACTCACTCGCAGTATATATATTTGTGCACAAATGCAATCGTAATTAAATTGTCGCCAGCCAAAAAGCTGCGTGCCAACATAAACAAAAATTACAAAAAATCAAGAATTGGTATGAGCAAAAATGTCATTCGTTAGATTTTATTGCCATTGTTTGTAATTTAATTTGCTGATTTATGCAGCCAACTCAATCACAATTAAAAATTCCAACTGCGCTGATTTGTTGTTGTTGTTGTTGGCCTCGTTGGCATCGCTTTGTTTATGCCAATTTATGACGCGACCGATGCTTGATTATTGCCAATTAGTTGCAATTGTTTTTTTTGCTTATTTTTTTTTATTGCTGCCAACAATTATCATCCATGGCACTCAGCCAAGGGTTAAAATACTCGCACTTATTAAAAAAGAAAAAAAAAACAGCCAAACTAAATCAACAAAATTTTAAAACTAAACATTGAGTGAATAGTGCGAATCGCGGGTTGATTTTGGCTTATGCGCATGCGTTAAAACTATCTCAAAGTTTAACTCCAGAACAAAGGCTCAAGAGCGTGTGAGGTTTGAGTGGAATTTATCATAATTTAACTCATAATAGTAAAATTTTAGTAATATTTAGATGCATCTGTAAAAATATTACTTTAATCAATTGTCGGTGACAAATAAAAATATTTCTTTATGATTGCTGACAAACGAATATAACCTGATTTTTTTTTATTCTTTTTATAATTATTAGATTCAATATAAAATATTATATTTTATGCATTTTATATTTATATTTTAACCAATTGCATTTTTTTTTTCAATCATTGAAATTGTATATAAATATTAGTTTATTGCACATTATAAGGTGCGTTTCATAATCATAAGACACCCCATTTTTTGTTAATATTTCAGAAAATACATTTTTTATCGAAGTTGTTTTTTTATATAATATTCTTAGCAATAAAACCAACAAGTTTTAGTAGAATTCAGGATGGTTAGTTTATGCAAATAATATTAATTAAGGAAAAAGTAATATTTGGGCGTTTCATAAATATAAGACACTTTTCAATAATGATTTAACAAATTGATTCATTGGCAATTCTTTGGGATTTTGTGCAGAAATTAAACTTTTTTATAGTCAATGGGAACACCCCAACCTTTAGCAACACAAAAAAAAATTTGTTTTTCATCGATTCGTATAACTTTCTAAAAAGATTGGGTCCAGCTTACCCCATTCGGTCATAGTTGCCGTCTAAGGTTCATCGATAGCGTTAAATTTTCGTTTTTTCATCGTTATCCCGTCTTACTTATGTACTCCAAACATTTTTAATGGGATTTACATCCGGGGAACATGCCAGGCAGTTCACTGTTTGGATTGAGCAATCAGTTAATAAGCGTTTTTTCCTCTGCTAACATGAATGCGAGCGTTGTTTTGTTGAAAAACAAGAGGATATCCACTGTTTGCTTCAATATAAGGAAGGAGACTGCTTTCTAATACACGAATGTACTTCTTGCTCTTCATTCGAGATGATGTAAACCGTAAATCCAACATGGCTTTCGATGTAAAAGCACCGTTCACCATAACAGAACCGCCACCCATATTTCGTTTAGAAAAGTAAATTGGATCCTTTTGAAAACCACTCCAATAGAATAGCGAGTCATCAGGACCATCAAGATTCTTCATCTTTTCATCAGAAAAAATAATTTGGAAAAGAAAAATTGTAAATCAGAGGAATTTAAGGACCAGATTTATGTCTTGATGTGTTCCTGTGGGTAGAAATATGATCTTCCTCAAATTAACGCCGCGCCTGCTTGTGACGTGGCATAAGATGTAGTTCTTTCAACATTTTCGAGAACTTAGTATCCTTTCTCAGCTGTAGGGTGCAAAAAATCGTGGTTTTTCATGCTTTCTTGCCCACAGACGCGGCCAAACTGGAGCAAGAAACCTTGAGTTTGACCTTTACCAATAATCTTTCAGAGACTTAACGTATAAAGCACAGTTGTTTTTTACCAGTTATCTTCAAATTAACGAAATTACTTGAATTCTATAAAAAAATCGGACTACGCATTGAATTCTCTTAATTTTTCGCGAAATTAGAGATAATGATATGTAAAGGTCATTCGAGGTCAAAATTTTTCCCTAATCTTCACTCTACAATATTATACCTCGCGGCATATTTGTTAAAATTGATTAGATTATCAATAAAACATCAAACAAAATCGCACTCATTACATTTTAGTTCACTAAACTCAATTTTTCATCAACTGTCTTATCATTATGAAACGGCAAAAATTTAAGGAAAACAGAGCATGTCATGCAAAAGATAACGGTTCTTCTGAATGCATGAGAACTGGCGCCAATCACGGTTCTTTACAGATAGCCAATTAATATTAGATCATATATTTATAAGAAACCATTTATTTAAATGCTTTCTTTAATTTTGGTTGAAGTTTAAATTTGCTATTTCAAAGTGTCTTATGAATATGAAACGCACCTTAAAAAATTTCTGGGATCATCGTCTTAAAGGTGGGATTTCCTTTAGTGCGTGAGTTTATCATAAAATCCTTTCTATACGGATTAGATGCACAGAGAGAAACTTCAAGTCCAATCAGCAATATCAGCAAAAGTTTCATTTTTCAGTTAATAGTTTAGTTAAAGTTGCTAGCCACCTTTTAATCTTATTTGTCTTTAAAGGCTCATAATTTAATGAAGTCGGTTTGTAGATTTCATTTTAAGGTAAACAGTTTTATTGGTTTGAGACTGTATAAAATTGAATTTGAAACGCTTTTGATTTTTTCTTTACATGCAACAGAAATAAATTAGTTCAGCTGTTTGTGTTACTTCGTTTCCATGGAAAACGAAACCTAAAAGAGTCAATTAAATTTGTTATACAGTTGAACTTCCTCAGCTCGAACGTCTATAACTCGAATTCTCTCTAGCTCGAACTTAGTTAAGTGGCAATTCACTTAATAAACTTTGGATAATGGTGATTCGAGTTAGGGAAGCTCGCCTGTATCTTTTATAATATATAAAAATAATATATATAAAGCTGATATATATTGGAAGTAATCTATGTTAATATAGATCACAAACATGAGATATGGAAATATGCATGTCTAAAACTTTCACAGTGTTTTTTCTACACTAAATACCTAAATACAATATAATAGCTTGTTGTGGGTGGAATATTTTAGTGGCCAAGCAACAAAATCATTAAGAAGCTGCAGGCAATAAAATAAAAAGCAAAATGCAATTAAAATGTTTGCATTGAGAGAAAGAGAGAGACTTGCAATGGGCCGAATGTTTGGGGTAATTGCTGTTGGCTCATTAAAGTCCAAGTTCTTGGTCTCCCTTTCCCTGTTGTCGCATTCGCATTCACATTCGCATCTGGCCAAGACGGCGGACTTAACAATGCGTTACATTTGCACAGCAGTCCAATGGACGCCCCATGGAAAACATTAAAAATCCATTGCACAAATCTAGACAAATAGATGCAGAGAGTCTGAGAGAGGAAAAAAAGATGGTGGTAGTGAGGAGTGAGGCAGACAATTGCCGCTTAAGCGTTACGCATACGCCGCGTATTTCATTACATTTCGTTTCATTTAATTTCTCTGCTTTCGACTGGCCACCGAGTGGCTTACTTAATTAATAAATTGATTGGATTGTTTTCACAGCACGCACAGCAGCATCGCTTGGCATTCCCCATTTCAGCTCAGTTTTTTCTGTAGGTTTTTGTTTATATGCTTTTCTATTTTATTTCGTATTTTATTGCACACTGCAATTGGTCGTTAATGGTGTCGATGTCATTCACTTAATCGCCTTTTCTTGTACGCAGTCCTCTTTCCTATATATTTATTGCATTTTCTGCTGAGCGATGAAATAGTATAAATGACTGTTAAAATACTTTGTCACATTTTTTAGACTTTCTTTAATAATATTTTAAATATTTTGTACATTAAACTGACAGTTACAGTTGAATTGGTCTCTCAAATTCCCAAAAAACCAATTCTACACTTGTTGTATTTGTTTTTGTGGAGTGCATGGAAGTTGCTCAAAGTTCATTTGCATTCATTTTGGTCACATGAACCTTAACATGTGCCGACATTCCTCTGTTTGTCAGCATGTTGTTAGCTGATATTAAGTTGGCCACAAGTTGCTACGCGACAAGCTCAAACCACACAGACACACACACTCACACACACACACACATATACAGATATGTGGCATGCCTTGTTATTATGGCCAGCAATTCAACAGTTATCCTTTGGCTTGGCTTGGTTCTATTCCTGTTTTTACGAGCGCCACTTGAACCCGTTTATTTTGCATGTGTGCCCGTCTTTTTTGTTGCTTTTGTTTTTTTTTTTCTCTCTCTCTCTCTCTCTCTTTTATTTCAAGTGGTTTGGGCCAAGCACATTTCACATGTCGCCATCGTCCTGCGCACTCATTTCCGTTTCCTGTTTTGTGGCCAAAACTTCAGTGCCACAAAAAAGGTTTGTCTGTCCTCCCCCCTCCACCCTCCCCCTTCTTTATGCCTCCTCTTTGCTTCTTTGCACTTTTCGCTTCTTGTGTAGTTTGGGTTTTTACTACAATTTTCATTTTTAAGCCACGGCCTCGTAAATCATGCGCTGACACCGCTAGCGAAATTGTAGCTGTAGTTCATAATAAAAGATAAGAGAGAAAAACACATTCAAAATACTGCAGCATTGGAATTTCAAGCGAAATGTCTCTCAACGCGGTTAGAGAAATGAAATTAATAAACCTAGTTGAAGGCAGCTTGAATGAATAAAAAGACAACCGAGGAAGAGAATAACGAGTATAGGTTTAGAAAATCATTGGAGAATATACAACTAGCAAAAACAAAGAAATTGTATAAATCTATTTGTTATTAATAAAAATCTACAAATATCTTAATATTATGTATATTAAATATTATTATAATTATTATAAACAATAATGTATAATAATTTAAATATTATATATAATATATGAAAGTATTTCGATGCATTTATTCATTGTACAAATATCAATTTTAATAAACCAAATTAATTATTTTAATAAAATTATTATTAATAATATTATAAATATTATAAATCATTAAAATTATTATTAATATAAAAATATATTTAAAACTTAATATTATATATTAAAATATTTTAATGAACTTGTTTATTTTTCAAATATCAATAGTTATAAAACAAATGAATAATATTAATAAAATTATCATTAATAAAAATATAAACAGATTTTTTTTTGTGTATATTAAAAATTAATATAATTATTATATTAATAAAAATCGGATATTTTATTGCTATTAAAATATTTTAATGCGTTTAATCGTTGTACAAACGCCAATTCATTTAAATTGTATATTTTATTCTGATCAATTTAATTTATAATTATATATTTTTAAATATTTTGTTGCATTTCTTTATCAATTCTTTAAAATTGTCTATTTTGTTCTGAACAATTTAATATCCAACTGTTGTTCGCCTCACTTTTATTTCCGCATTAAAGTAAATAATGCTCATTTAGCATCCGCATTCCATTCCACAAACAAATCCCTTTGGTTGGCCAACTAGAACACAAGTACATACTTGTAGTGCAACTCACATACAAACAACCAAGTATATTGTCCATTATGAATAGTCCTTTGCGCGTTTATAGCACTAGAATAGGGAGAACTATGCAACTCAGCTTAACTTTAATTATTCAAAAGCCAAAAACAAATGCGACTTGGTCCGCATGTTGGTCTGAGATGGAGACAGAGATGGAGATGGAGATGGAGTCAGTTCCGAGCCGAGTCTCTGTGTCTACAGCATGTTGGCGAGAACTCTGCACTAATTAATCCCTTTACGACTGAAACCTATCAAAACACGAGCTTAACTTTTCCAATAAAAATAACGCCGCTCCGACGATGGCAACGACGACATCACACAAAAAATAAAAAGAATAAACACACACACACATAAGCTGGTAACCGCAAAAAGCACAAGGAATGTGCCAACTTCTGACCACAGCACGGAAAAGGGAAGGACACTGGACCGACTTTGTGTCCTGGCTCAAAATGCAGCAAAAGTTGGCGCACTAATTACCAAGGATTAGTTTCATATTTGTTTGTCAACAGCCGCGGCAGTGCAACTCGAGCAGCTGCTCTGCTTTCTTCCTCATCCTCGTCCTTAGTGTCCTGCCAGGCGACTTGGCAAGATTATTTATTTGCCCGAAGTTTCAGCATCGCGTGGCGTCTGATTAAAAAAAAAATTAAAACGAAAAAAACAACAACAAAAACGTGAAACTGAAAATGAAAATGAAAAGAAGAAAAACGTTTAGCTGCCATCATATTCATAATGAAATTAACTCGATTGAATGCGCTGATTATATTCATAGCATACTTTTGCGGGCTAACCCCAAAGCGGGCAGACGAGCACAAAACAACAACAACAACAACAACGCACGAGTAAAAGGCATTCCATTCTCAATCCTATCAGTAAACTGTAAACAGTAGGTCGAAGTTGAAATACCCTTGAATTGGCATATACTTGAATTTGGAAGTCAATTTAAGATTAAATAAATTCCTAAGCATACATATTTTCGAAACTTGTTGAATCCACTTTTAAGTGAAATTAGCTGAATACTACTTTGACCTATGCCTTATTTTGAATGTTAAGCCTAGGGATACTCTCTTATTTATAGAAAAAAGCTAAATATATTTTCAAGAGTGTCTTTGTTCTGTTTTTGTTTGTTTTTTTATTTAAGTAAAGATGTTTTTAAAAGTATAGAATGTATAGACCGTATTCATATCTGATTAACTGCATTTCAAGTAATATATTTTTTTTCGTTGGTACTATTCACTTTGTGGGTTAATAAGGCCGATGTGGTTCATTTTTATAATAAATTACATTTTATTTATAAAAATTGTCCTCCTACGCGTTTCGGCGACTTTTTTCGCCTTCCTCAGGGAGTCTGGATTAAATAAAATTATTTATACGTGTTTACATTACACGAAACAATTATACAAAGAAACACTTAAAATACATACATTTCAAACTTAGTGGTTAACATTTATTCTGTGTGGTGTTGTCCAATCCTATCCTATTATTGCACTGTCCTTTCTGGTTCATCGTCAATTGTTTATTTAATTTTGTTTTAGTTTTAGTTTTGTCACCTTCAATTATGCGCTTGTCCACTGTAAGAGCTGCCGCGTATATGAAATTTGTTTTTATTTATATATATATATATATATTTGTATTTTTTTTCTGACATATAAATCTTTTTTAGAATAGCAAAGAATCCGCTTGCAAGAGTATTATCAAACAATAACTTATTATCCGCGCCCGTGGCACATAATCAGATTCCAAAATGTAAGCTGAGGTTGAGGCAACCCTTGACCAAAGGCCGAACCACCCTGCCAACTGAATCCTTGCTGTAATGCTCTGAGCTGAACTGAACTCAACTGTTCAACTCTTCAACTGTTCAAGAGCTCAACTCGAACTCGGCAGCGGTTCGCATGTCTCTAATGTGATTGACCCTTACGCCTCGTTGCCGGCATAATACTTGTGTTATCCTGGCACAACAAGGCAGCCAGCTGCCATGTTCGTGCTGCCCTAGCCTCCACTCTCCTTTCTCGTCCTGGCATCGTCCTGGCCGTGGACTTTGCCTGTGCTCCCATGTTGGTCATCGTGGGCTTCAATAAATTATCACGCCATATAAAGCAATTAATTTTACTGCCCCTGTTCTTGTTGCCCGAACTGTCTGCACAGGGCGAGCAGGACATGAAGGACAACCAGAAGGACAGAAGGGCATCAAAAGGGGGTCGGATTGTGTTTGTATAAACTTTTTCCATATTATTTGCGTATAGAGCGGAGCGTGTTTTTATTTTTTGGGATCGACTAAATAAGCTTTTAATAGCTTTCTGCGCTTGTTCCTCTTAATTGATATTTCCTACGTCCTGCGTCCTGCGTCATCATCTTGGTTGTCACTTTCGTCATAATTCGATTTTCTATGCACTGCAAATTTTTCAATTATTTTCACACAGGGCAACAATTTAAGTGCTTACTCTCTCACTCTCTTTCTCTTTCTCCCTGTGACACAGCAAAGTTGCTTGCAAATTACTTTCGCCTTCATCGTATCCAGGACAGGACTTGTTCTCCTCCTCCGTCGCCTCCGTCTCCTTCTGTCCCCTAGAAAAGGAGGTGCAACGTGTAAGCTTGATTGAGTTTTTCTTGCGGTTGCCTGTCAACTTCTACTCGTAACTGCAAATTTTCAACTGCAATGTCCCAACGATTGGGTCGGAAATTAAGTTTTATGCCCCAGTTTGTAGCACATTGTCGAGCTTACTTTTCTATTTTTTTTTTTGTTATTGCTGGACTTTTTAGAATGTTTTAGTGAAAGTGTTGTTTCAATTTACATGCAGTTTTTAGAGCTTTGAGCTTTGCTTACATATAAAAGTATGTAGTTTATTTCGACAGCTTGCAGCCTTGTTTTCTTTAGCTGATTATAAGACAGAGAATATTTGCGGTTAAATAAAAAGATGTTCAAGAAAATTTACAATACTATTTTTTTATTTTTCTATTTTATTATATTTTGTTTTAGGAAACATAGACAGCGATGCCTCAAAATGATTTACAAGTACCAAAACATAAAAAGAACAAAGATTAAAAAACATATATGTAAATATGGATAAAAATTTAAATCAGTTTCTGTTTAAATGAATTTACATTAAATCTAATAACAACACCGACCCAAGTTTAATTTACCAGTCCAGCGAGCTGTGATCTTTTCAAAAAATGTTGAAAATATTCTTCCCATTTTTTTTGTATAAATTAAAGTACAAGAAAATGCAATTGCTATGAAACAATAATCTAAACACACACACACACCAATATAAACACATGCAAGTTCTTAGAAACTCACATACATATTTATTGTTATAATATACACACTTGTATTGAGATAGATTTCGAAATTGCCGCCAGATTTGTCCAGCGCAAATATTGACACTGGCGTCTCACTGCCCCTCCTCACTCTGTCTCCCTCTCTCTCTCACACTCTTCTCTCTCTTCACTCTCTCGTCTCTCTCTACTCCTTCAACTTGTGCTTATTACGCACAAACGCACAAATTTGACGGCTGCGTTGGCGGACAATAAGCAATAAAATTATATGCCATATTGTACTTATAGAAATGCACTGACTCACACACACACACACACACACACGCACACGCACACAATCATAGAGCAATATAATTTTGAAATCAGTTAAGTGTTGGGCGTTCAATGAACATTGTAAAGGCGTCCACGTCCACTGCATCCCTCTCGTTCCTCTTGTTCCTCTCTTCCCTCTCGTCCTTCGTGTCCTTCGCGTCCTTCGCGTGGCCGTCGTTTATTGTCGCGCTATGTTGAGTACATTAAATGCGCATCATAAATTTCATTACATTATTATTATGGCGTTGTTTGCGACAACAACGACGACAACAAAGACAACGACAACAACAACAACAACAGCAACAACAAACACTACAAGGGAAGCGTTATTCGGATTCGACTATTTTATTGGATTTTGGAGCATCTATCTATTCATAAATAAAACTATTGTGTAGCCGTTCTCGTCGACGCAGCTGACTGCAGTCAGTTTTGGTCCTTTGGTCCTTTCAGTGTTTACCCATATTAATGCACTAATTATGGGGCTGGTCGGCCACGCCCCCTAATGCATTTTATCAACATTATTTATGAGTTGACATTTTGCGCATACGCTCGCCAACAACTTATTTCTTTTCCATTCCTCGAGGGTCGCATTTTGTCTGTCTGTCTGTCAATTCTCCTTCCCCGTCGATGATCAACCCCTGACCACGCCTCTATTTGTCCAACTCGTGTCTCAAAGCTAAGCAAACAACAAGCACAATGCGTAGGAAAATTATTATGCCTTGCCAAAATTTAAACAATGCCTCGCCTGCAGTTTTATGTGTGAGTTATGAGTGTGCGAGGGCGATTACGATATATTTGGTGATGGTCAGGAGGGGAAGGAAGACGGAGGAAGTTGGTAAGGAAATAGAATTGATTGCTTTGCAGTGGCAATGAACTTTTCTTAAATTTGGCTATTTAGGTCGACGGCGGGGTATAAAGAAAACGAAAACGAGCACAATTCGCAGAGAATTTTTTTTCAATAATTTTGAATAATTTTTTTATTACTAAGCAATTTAACAACATTAATTTAAGCTAACTGAAAGTAAAATTAAAGATTAAATTTAAAATTACATTTTCAGAATAAATACAATTTTTATGCAATTTCCGCTAGCAAATCTGATAAGTTTTGCCAAATTAATGGTAGTTAGAAGTTTTAAAAAAATATCAAGGGGAATGAAAAAAAATTTTGATGCAGACTCAAATAAGAGCTGAAACAATTGTAAAATGAACATGCCGTAAAGAAATCGGCTAAAGAATGCTACGGTTATAAGAGTTTGAAGTTTTTTAAAATGAGTTAGAGAGATGTAGTCTTCTATGCTTTACGTAATTCGTGACAAAATTATAGACGTCCTCGACATAGACTTCTTCTGTTTTCCAATCAATCCACGAGTTATCATTTTCCGCAAATTGATTATATGTAAAAACTACGCTATGCATTGCAAATTTCCAACGAAACTTGTTTAACACTTGTCATGAATATAAAAATTGACTCACTCCTTTCAGTTCCAGCTGATATGGACGCTGTCAGTGATTTCTTCTTCTCAGTCATATGGTAATTCATGAATGACTCATCAATTTGCCCGCACGCCACTCTGGGTGCTAAAAGCTGATGACGCGTTCGTCAAGTCAAAGCGAACGGGACGAAAGCCAAGGATATCAAGGATATCAACGCACACAATTTGTCACAATCTTGCCAAATGCCATAAAAACCGAATCCACACAAATAGACAAGTTCATATTTCTGGTATTAATTTTAGCGAGTTTCGTAAGAAACAAGCGTGTGTCAATCGTAAAAATAGTTATAGTAGGCAGTGCTAATATAGCGGCTAAGTATTAACTGTTTGTGTTAAGCAGGTTAAACAGTGAGGAGCAAATAAACCAAAGAAAATAATGGCCACGTGCAGCAGAATAAATCAGTCATCTGTCATTATATTCCTTATTTACAGTGGTGAACGCTTTAATGGAGTTTTTTAGGAAAATCTATGATAATATTTATTTTATTGTATATTTTTTTCAACAAAACCAAGATTTCGCCAAATACTTAACAAATTATAAGTAAAGAAAACAAATGGTTTAATTCATAATAATAAAGAAAGAGTTGTTACAAAAAATAAGAATTTTAAGGTCTTGAGCGATTTTGTATATTTGTTTACCTTCAATATAACTTATTCATTTTGTTCCCTTTAATATTTTAAGTTTAGATTATTTTTATTAACATTTTATTTTTTTTGCCAATAAAAAAGAGAATTCTAACATATTATTTTGGCGATTAATCTATTACATTTTCAAATTTTTTAGCAGAAAAATCACAAAAATATCTTTGATGTTTTCTGGTCAACCAATAATTGCCAAATCGCTGTTAGCGTTTTTTGAGTGACAGTTTTGCTCCAAAATAGTTAAGGTACATGCTAAAAATTATTCAGTTTCGGAATCTTATTGCTGTTGCACAGTGGTTCCTCCCATAGGCCAAAAATTAAAAGACCAAGTTGAAACTTGGACTTAAAATGTGTAAACACTGTTTTAGAATTGGTCTAGCTATTAAACTGTATTCTTGTTTTTGTTTTGTTCTAGCTGTCCTCTTCAAGATAGCATCAAAAGACACAACATAATATTATTTTGGTATTGCAGCGTGAGCAACTTGCAAGTAGAGCAGTTAATAAAAAAATTTAAAACCCATTTAAAACAAAGTGATTGTGCGATGGAAGGGTTTAATTTTATAAATAAAGGTATTATCTTTATTTATGCAACAAAAAGTTTATGTACTTCCTGCTGTGTTTTGGTAAATCGGTATTGTGTTAAGTACATTATTTTAGACGTTCTGTGTTTGTCTTTGCTGTGTTTCGTTAGAGTTTTCATTATGAAGCAAAAGTCAGCAATCAAAAAATCTTTTTGTATATTATGAATTAACATTTGAAGATTATGTGATGTTAATTTCAAGTGCCAATAGGCGCCAGGGCTCTTGCTATATACAAAAATGTAACCTAACCTCAACTTTAAAAAAACACATGTATTTTCTATGGCAGCTATATGATATAGTGGTCTGACTTCGACCAAATTTGGTCAGAATGCATTAGGCCATCTCATATGCATTTTGTGTCAGTTTGGTTGAGATATCTCAAACAACAAAAAAGTTGTATATACTAAGACTTGATTTTCGACTGATCATTCATAATGATATGATATAGTGGTCCGATTTCAACCAAATTTGGTCAGGATGTATGGGATCATCCCATATGCATGTTCTGTCTGTTTGGTTCAGATATCTCAAACAACAAAAATGTTTTTCAGCAAAAACTCGATTTTTGACTGATCGTTCCTATGGCAGCTATAAGATATAGAGGTCCGAATTTAACCAAATTTTGTCAGGGTGTATGGGACCATCCCATATGCAAATTCTGTAAGTTTGATTCAGATGTGTCAAACAACAAAAAAGTTTTTCATACAAGCACCTGATTTCAGACCGATAGTTCATATGACAGCTATATGATATGGTAGTCCGATCCAGCTGATTTTTATACATAATCTTACTATAAATTTATAAAAATTTTAAGTTAAGTTTTAAGCCTCTACCTCTTCTAGAAGTATTTTTGGCCGCCTTCCCCATACAACAGGAACCAGTGTGTGTTGCTTAGATTTCTTTCTATTTCGCAATTCTCACTTCTTTTTTTTGCTTGCGCACTTCCGCTCAAATTTTATCGCATTCACTTTTTGTATGTGCGTGTGAATTTTTAGTGCCTGCTTTTGGCCACATTTCAGTTGGGCTCGCTCTGTCTCACTTCGTCTTAGTTTCTCCCTCTCACTCTCTCTCGCTGTGTCGTGGCACAAGCCTAGGCGCCACTTGAACTATGAAAATTTGTCCCGTCTTGCTGGCGCCGTGCATATCGATCGCGCATGGAAAACACTTTTGCCATTTGCTTTATCTGGCAACAAACATGGCCCAGACCCGCACACCGACACCGGACAGGGTTCGGACTTGGTTCGTTGGTTCGCCGCTGATTCCCCTCCCCCTTCATTTCACTCCCCTCCCATCGACATTTGACTGTTAACTGTGTTGTTTGGCCCTTCTTCTTCTAGGTGGTTTTGTTTGGCGCATTTTCGCTTTCCTCCTGCTTGGCGTGCGTTCATAAATATTCCGTTTTTGCCGTTTTTGCTTTGCTTTTTTGCCTCCCTTTCTCTCTCTCTCTCTCACTCACTCTCTGTACATTTTAAGTGTATTTCTGTTTTTGCAGCAATTTCAGTTTTTATTCCTGTAATTTATATGCTATATGCCATACACATTTATTGGGGTAGGTTTGGGTAAACGTTTTTCCTCGAAATCATTTCAGCAAACACACAAAGTACAAAGAGAACAAGAAAGAGTAACACTAAATAGTGAGCAGTAAGTAACAAATAAGGGAAAAGTCAGCGCCCTGAACTGCAATTATCTCAAAACATGACGCAGGGTTTCGAATTCGAAATCAAGCTCACATTCGAGAGCAATTATACGATGGTCCGATAAGTTTATCTAGATTAAATGTGCGGGAATTGCAAAGTAATGACTTCATGCTACAAATAATAAAAATGTTACGAGAATATTGTGGAATTCCTAACTTTTAATTTACTGTTAACGTTTGAGGTTTAATTTTAATAATAAGAAATTTAATGAACTGCCCATTTGTCCCTTCGTAATTTGTCTTATGCCATTTTTTATTAATTTTATAATTTATTTATGTAAACAGTTTCCTAAAACAGCGAGACGAACACGAAACTGGACAGAAGTATTCTTTATGAAAAGTACTCCCTAAACAGCTTCGTCTTGTACCCTCATAATTCACAAAAACATTTCATTTTAAAAATTAATTTTTAGCACTGGCCCCAGAAGCAGAATTTAATTTAATTGATGATTTACGCCTGCGTCACGATTTCAACCCCTTTCTAATGAGGCAAACAAAAAACAGCAGTCAACGGGTTTGGGCCAGGAAATTGTTGTTCCTTGTGTTTCGGTCGATCTGGGCAAGTGTTAACATGGCTCACTGACGAGACGCTGCTAATGAAGTGTTAAGGGCGTGAGCCAAAACCCTTTCAGGAACCGAATTCCGAGAGCGACAACCTAATAAAATACAAGCGGGAAAGACTATAGTCAAGTTCTCGACTATAGGATACCCGTTACTTATTTTAATATGCGTAAAAAAAATATTGCATACATTTAGGCAGCTACATTGCTTAAAGACTTTAATGAGCCATTTCTACCAGGTTTGGTTTTTATTTTAAATACTAAATCTGTGTTGGTAATGTTGCTTATTTGTATATAAGGATTCCACACTTACCAAAAAAAAGAAATTTTGTTATTGTTAAAAAAAGCCATTACTACCGTTCTGTTTGTCCGATCTTGTTGTGATTTAGAAGGATGATAGCTAATAACAGTAGTTAACGTTAATTATTAAAAATTTCGTTAATCTTTCCATATCGACTCGGCTTTATAGGCGCGATGGTGCATCCTTCTCCCTGTTACATACACATTAACGATTCCAATATACCCTCTTACTTATGTTTTAAGTATAAAAATAAACACATGGCATTTTACTGCGCCTATTGGGAGCATTTTGTTGTTGTCATTTTAAATATTAAAGCGATGCTCTCAGCTAATCTAATAACTTGAACTCCTCCCATCGTTAACTATATATATGTATATGGTACTGTAGTTACTTCTTTACTTTCCCCTTCCGAATTTGCATGCAACTTTTTGCAGTCATTTTGGGTGTTTTTTCCTGCTTTTTTTCCACCTGTCGCGTAAAATTTCACACTGCAACATAAATTTAGCCCGACGGCAACCGCATGGGGTAAACCACCTGCCACACCTGCTACACTTGCCACACACCTGCCTTTTGCCTTTGCCTTGTTGCCATCGACTCGCCGCATTTGACGCCACATAATTTTTCGTTGCAAACTTTTTGTTAGTTGTTGTTTCTGACCACGCCCACAATTGGAGGAGTATCCCACCAAACCCAAGCCATCGCAGACGCATTGGCAAATTTATTTGGCGACAATAACAAAAGTTTTGCATACTTTCAGGCAGCTCGGTGGCATTTCATTTTATTTCGCTGCGTTGCGTTCCCGTTTTGTTTGCTAATTAAAAGTAAGTGCTGCAAAAAGCGACAGGCTCAACGATTACCGGGGCGCCACAAAACTTTCCCTGCCCCGCTTTTTTCCCCATTTCCATTTCCTTTTCGATTTCCATCCCCATCTTTATTCGCATCCCTTTATTTTAGCAGCACAACTGCACATTGAAGCCAATTAGTTTATTACATTCCAAATGGCAAAAGTTCATTTGTGTCTGCTAATTTCTGCTACAATTTCCATAGGTTTGGCTACACTGTGCACTGTGTGAAGATACCTGCACTTGGCTGTAAGTCAGCTGAAAAAAACTTACCAACCTTGACAAAATTAATTGCACAAATGCCAAAATTTAAAGAAATATTTTGGAAAACTGCACACGTGCTTGGCAGCTGGTCAGGGGCGAAGGGAGAGGGGAATGGCAAAGTGGAGAAGTGGGGAGGAGGGGACACCCACAATAAAGCACTTGGGGCCGCCATTTGCACACGAAAACGTTTGGTGTTAAGCGAACTTTGGCCACCGTTTGACATTTTGCCGCAAAACCCCAAAAGAAAAAGTTGCCCAGCACAAAGAAAAAAAACATTTAAACTTTGCAGCTTAAATTGTCGCAGTGAGGTGAGCAGAAAAAAATAGAAAGAAATGTAAGAGAATGGGCAAGAAAAACAGTTGAAAAGAAGCCTCGAACTCGACTCCTTTCTACAGTTTACAGTTGCCAACTTGAACTCAATGCGACTCAACCCGACGCGACTGTCAATTGCAAATGTCACACGAAAACTAGAGAAAGGACACGAGAAGGACCTTCGGGGACTGCTCCTGGAATTGGGACTGTTCTGGTCTTTCCGCTTGGTTGTCACTAATTCCCAGTACTCGATTTGCATTTAGTTTTTATTTTATTTTGCTTGCTTTTTGCCATGTTGCACTTTGCTGGCGGTTTTTTTTAACAACATTGCTTACTTGTTTTTGTTTAATTCTTCTATTACAGCTTGGTTTTTTTTAACTTATTTTCTAGCCACAGAGTTTTTGTAAACATTTGGCTAATACTCGTATCTTGATTAAATGTCGCTGCAATATCACTTGATAAATGGCAATTTTTGTGGCTGTCCCTCGAGGGTTTCTCTCTCTTTCCATTCCTTAGATTTTCCACTAAATGCGACAGCAACCGCAAGCTGTTCCACATATAACAAAAAAGCATTTTCCAAAACCTATCAAGCAAATATCGATTTACATGTCGAGGTTTGAATATTAGTTGGAGGACATTTTAAATTGCAGCCTAAAAAATGGGGAAATTGCATTTTTATTCATTTGTGACGATGCATTTCAATCTAAATTTTAAATAAAATTTCCAATAAGGTGAAAGTTATTTAATCTTCTGGCTAAGTTATAACTTGTTCTTAACAAGAAATTAGTATTTTTAAAATAGTTAAAAGTTAAATATTTATTAAGAATTATTTCATTCGAACCAAATTTTTAGAAGAGTTAAAAAATCCACATTTTTGTATCTAACTTTAAAATAACTTAGAATATTTTTGTATTTTATCTTACGAAATTTTTCATCAAATTTAAGTTTATTTTACAACAAATTACCGAAAATATTTTGGTTATTGATTTTATGCTTCAAACTTAATAGTTATTGTTTCTGATTGCAGACAAAGAAACTTTTGTTTTGTAAAATTTTCGCATGTGAATACAAACTAATAGGAAAGTGCTCGTAATATGATTTTGCAAATTAGAAGACTACGTGTAGACAATGCCAGTAGTCGAGAATAGTCGAGAAGACAACGTTGCAAAGCGTTGACACCCACATGTGGTTGTTGTTGCCAAAGTATTCGTAACTCAAGATATTTTCATGGCGAATAGTTGTTGTTGTTGTTGCGTGGGTAAAATGAATGTAAAGCGGTGCTAACAAGATAAGAGGCCAACTCCAGAAACAGAACACTCAACTCCTCAGCTCAGACCAGGCTCAGACCAAATGTGGAGAAGAGAAAACACGGCGTAAACTTAACCACAAAACTGTAAAATGTAAACAAGCAGCAACAAACATTTTTGCCAACAACAGTTACTTTGGTGGTAATGTTGTTGGTATTTTTATTGTTGTTCTCATTGCTGTTGCTGTTCTTCTTGTTGCTGTTGTTGTTGTGTAACCAAAGGCGAGTGTTGTGTTTTAAGGTTGCCAGTTTGGTTGCTGTGCCAACACGACGGCTACTTGATATTAAGCAGTTGCTGCCAACAAATTGCTGCAATTACGCAAAACTTTGGACAGCACGCAGACAGGTTTGAGGTACACAGAAAAAAACAATAAATTCTAAAATTTAAGTACATAATTTTTGATTTTAGCTTGTATTTTTTCATTGTGTTAAATTAATTAATATGCGAATAAAATGTCAACCAATTGGTCTTAAAATAGTCAACAAAGTTCTAAAAAAATTTGATTTCACTGAGAAAATTCCTATAGAGTCCAAAAGAGTCCAAAAAACTGAAAAACCGTAATTGAATTAAGAATGTTTTAATTAGTTTTAGAAAATTCAAGATTAACGAATTTTTTCCGCATTAATTCCTGTTTTTATTTTTCGGTGTATTCCAACTGCCTGGTAGTGCTCTTTTCGCATAGACTGTATAATAAGCTGCTATCACTTGATCGTTGCGAGTGCCGCAAAATAATAGACAAAAAAAGCAATTAGCCAGCGAAACGAACAAAAAAGGGAGACCAAAAGAAGAGAGGAAGAAAGCAAAACAATGATCCTATAATAAATAAATGAAACTTAAAGCAACTCACATTAATGAGGCCGCTTCGGCGCCACTTGGCATGACAAACATGTGGCGCACGTGGCGAGCACACACAAGCAGAGGAGCAAAAGAGGAGGAAGAACACTGTGTCTCTCTCACCTTCCTCCCTTCAACTTGCAGCACTAATTCCCTAACATGTCACGAATCATATTGAACATGCGGCTGTGCCAAATGATGATGACGCCTGGCCAATGATTAGACACCAAATGGAATGAGAAGAAGAGCAAAAGAGAGAGAGACAGAGGGGGGGAAGGAGAGTGAGAGGGCATGTCTGACAGGCAGCATAGAAATTAAGCCAAGTGTTGTCTGTTTCCGGCCAGCGTTTAACTCATTTTCTACATGTGCTGCTTCACTTTTTTTTTTTTGCCTCATTCAACATTTGGGCTGCTCATTTGAGGCAACAACATTTTGGCCCTGGCAATTATTATTGCCCCGAAACGTGTGACGTGTGTGCAATTTGTGCAATTTTTCACAAATTTTCATGCATCATTCTGCACCTCAGAACTGCTTCCCTCTCTCTCTTCATCCTCGCCACCCATTTATTATTATTTTGCTCGCACATTTCGCTGATTTATCGAGAGACTGTTGCAAGCCATATTATTTAAGAGCTGCAACAGCAATCAGTACAACTGCCAAACGAATTACGGGTATATATAAAATAAAATACAAAAATAAATGAAATAAAATGCAATGCAAATGAAATAAAATTACATGCACTTCCACTTGAGAAAGCAGCGTCAGTTTCTGGCAAAAAAATGATTAAATAATCAACAACAGCCCCCCAAAAATACAAAAAAAGAACGGTAGACAGATACAGATACACATTTACTACTGCCACAGATCATGTACCCGCCACCTGCCCCCCTTTCTCCCCACTTTCTCCTCTCTCTCCTCTATCCAGTTCCCGTCCCAGGATCCACATTAAAAGGCTGCACATTCAACCGCCATTAAGTCAAATGGATGAGCTTGTGTGTAATAAAATTTTTTATTATCATCTGTCTCGCGCTGAAGTGTTGGCCAGAAAACAAAAACAAAAATATAGACTGGCAAATAAAATGGTAAGTGAGCTGGCAAAATATTTGAACAGTTGCTATGAAATTTTCAATGCGCTGCAATTTGAAACGTTTTCAATATTATAAATGTTTTTATTTATTTTGTATTACACGACAAGGACTTTCTATATTTATGGCTGTAATCTGTATTTGTATACCCGTTTCTTTAAAAATAAGTAAAAGGGAATATTGTATACTTAAAGATATTACTTCTTATTTTTTTTTGGTAGCTAGCTAATATTCTATTGAAACGAAACATGGTCGGACAAATAGAAAGTTGGTAATGGCTAATTTAAGCTTTTAAGCAATGTACATGCCTTAAAGTATGCTATAGATTTTTTTATGTATATGTAAATTAGTGATGGTCGGCAATTCGACTATAATCTTTTTTTATTTATAATTTTTAAACAAAAGTCATAGCTTTCTTAAAAACTGAAATAACTCAAGTGTTGTAGGTGATGAGACCACAGGATCGTCGCTGGCAGTGCCTTGTCTTGGTATCATTTCAAACATCAGGCAGACAGTATGAAATGATGGTCGCAACAGCAAAAATGACAACAACAACAACAACAGCAGCAGCAGCAGCAACAACAACTATAGCAACAGCAGCAGAGACAGACACAAACTTTCGAAAAACAATTTTTTATTTGCCGCGCAATTTTCACTTTGTATGTGGCCTGAAATATTTTTCATTTTTTTTGTTTTTTTCCTTTTTTTTGTTTTATTTTTTTATTAATTTCTTTATTTTGCTTGTTGTTTGTTTTTTAGTTTTTATGGCATTTTAAAAGTAGGCAGCTCCTGTCACAACTCCAGCCACTGAAGGCAGGCAGCATTTCACACTCGACTGGCGCGAAAATTCATTAAAAAATTGTGTTTAACATGCCAAAAAATTTCCATGCCATTTTTATTGCGGGCCCGGCAGCGTTAAAAGTGAACATTCCTTATCTTTGGACTGGGGCCGTAATTGCAGCATTTTGAGTTCACTTTTTGACATTTATTTGACGCATGGCCACAACGTTAATAAATATTCACCGGGCTGCAATTGCAAGGCAACTTAACTTTACTGATGGAAGAAGCTTTTGCTTCACTTTTTTAGTAGGCACTTTCATTGGAATTTCTAATTTGGAAGTGGCAGCTGAGGGCCGCCTGGAATGAATGCTGTCAACGGCAGGCGATACCAATCAGCGGGTAGCCCCAGTCCAACATTTGTAGTCCCATTCCCAGTTCGCAGTCCCAGTTCAGGCAATATGTAGAAAACAATTTATTTTTGCTTGGCAGGAGTCGCACAAGGACTCGCCGAACAATGCTAAGAAAGGCCTTGTGACTTGTCAAAGGAGAACGCAGTCATAGTCAGAGTCAGAGTCAGAGTGACTTCCCATCGACTGCGACTCAGAGTCAGAGTCAGAGTTGACATGCCACCCTTAAGCGAAATTCATTTGTTATGCAAGCAACATTTCCGTTTCCGGTTAACGCAGCACGACGCGGCCAAAAGGAAGAAACGTCAAATGCCGCAAGTAATTTGCATTTTTTACGCTGATTAATCGATGCAGAACACTAGAAAATATCATTGCATTAATCTATTACTACTTTTTTTAGATTTCTATTAGATTACAAACGTTTAGTTTCTAACAGAAACTCCAGTAAAATATAAATAAGTGATAAATTTAGTAAGGTATTTTACCTAACAGTAAATTATAAGATTCAATCATGTAACATAATATTATCCAAAGAAAATTTAATTACTATTCCCAGTTTTGGTTTAAAATATCAGAATTTTATCTTAAAATACATATATGTATGTATTTTTTTGAAACAAATTTTTTACAATAATATGTTTTACATTTTAAATATATTTTTACAATAGAGTCAAGCCAAGTGATTAACTCCTACGATTGAGCCAAGGTAAGTAGGTTATAACAAGTCTCAACTGTGTTTCCTGCTGTTTTTTGTTAGCCTAGCACAAAACATTGCGTATACGTAATGCAATTTAGGGCACAAGTCACATTCGCTGACAGGCGCTCCAAAAGAAATACTGGTTGCGATTGTATGCAAATGTCTGCACAAAAAATGTATTTCTAGTCTTCAGCTACCTATTACCTACCTTCCTATCTACCTACCGACCTAGCTAAGGCTTTTCAGCTAATTTGCATGCAGCACAAATCGGTGGCAAGTGCAACGAGTGTCGCAATGTGTCGCAATGCAGTTGGGCGATTGTGAAATACAAAAATTACATATTAATGACCAGCGAAAGGGGCTCAATTTGGAAGACTCAAGCCAACTTCGAGTTGTTGGCCAACACGTAGTTGCAATAAATAACCAGAAATACGCCGTGTACTTCATCATTATTTGGCAGCTTTGAGGGCAATTAATAATTGTGTGTGTGGGGCAGCTAAGCAAGCGATAGAATGAGGGCAGGTTAGAGAGAGAAAGAGAGAGGGGAGGGGTGAGTGCATAAATGAACTTGCCACCATCAAGTGCCACATAATGGTGCAACACTGTACTGCAGCGTCTGCTGTCAAGTCAAGTCCGCAACACGTTGCCTGCTTTGATGATTTATCATCACTCATAAGTGCAGCATGACGACGACGAAGAACTTGATGATGAATATAATGATAATAATGATGATGATAGCACACCGTTGGCAACGTTGCTTGCATTGCCACTGCTACTGCTGAAGATGATAATGATCATCATCATGTTGATAAACAGCTGCCTTGAGCCTCGAGTGCTTGTCTCCAAGTCTGAAGGATATATGCACGTGTATCTGTATCTGTGTTTCCCTGTGTATCCTTGTTGGGCGCTAATGTCTATTTAGTAACGCTTCGGCTGCCGCTTAAGAGTTGCATTCAAGTTTTTACTAATTTATACAGAGTGTTTACACTCTGCCCCCTTTCAACTTCTATCGCCTTGATTAAGTTCGGATGCATTTCTATCTCTCTGGCAGATGATTGTGTGTTGTTGTTGTTGTTTGTTGGCTGCATTAGTTGCCATTCAATTAGCTTGCAACACTTGCCTTAAGTTTGCTAAAGTTGCCTCGGATTCGAGATTGACACACGTTCTCATATCTGGCTGATTTGAGCTTGACTTGGATAAGATTCTTGTTTGCTAGTGTATTCTTATCACATCTGTAATCATTAGAAAATTAACTAACGATTTATTTAAGTGATGTTAATCTAAACTTTGAATTTAGTTAAATATGTGTTAAATTCGACATAAGATATAATTGATATATACTAATTTGTTACGTATATAGATAAAAAATAAGACTTAAAACTTCCATAACTTTGCCAGAACTAATTCAATTTTTAGTCGGAATGTCATTTTGATTGTGTTTTGGCCACGTAATTAATTAAATTTATTAAAATAGTTTTATTATGTCTAAAGTTTTATCTTTAGATATCTCTCCAAAGCTGAATAGATTTTCAAGTGAAATATCATTTGGATTATTGTTTGCTTTCTAAAATCATTCTGCTTTCAAGATTTAATAGACTTTTATAAATAATTTTTTCCGCCAGAAAACAATAAAATTTTTTTAAAAAATTCGCAAAAAAAAAATAGTTTATTAAATAAATTATTAATCATATATATTTACTACCTGAAATAATTTACAGTTTTTGTGAAACAGAGTCAAGAATTGGCTCTTTAAGAAATAATACAATAAACATATGTTCATATATATTTATAGAAACTTGTGCTAAAGAGTAAAGAGGTCTTTAACTTTGGGGCATTGGGACAGCAAGCAACAAACAGTTAAGTGTTGTTTCCATTTAATCAAGTTGAGCAATTGGCATACAACTCTTGTGGTTGTGTATTTGCTGCTTGTGTCTGGGCAAGTGGCTGTCGAAGTGTGGACCATCAGCCAATTACTTGGCGGAGCACTCAGGATATTAGTTAGCTGCAAATGTCTCAAATAAACAGGCAACACTTCACAGTTAGAGCCACGCTCAGGGCTTTAGCCAAAGACGGAGCCAATGTCAAATTAAAGCCAATGAAGCAGCTGCTGGTTAAGAAGAAGAAGAGTCATCTTGAGCTGCCCGGTAATGAAGACATTTTGAATAGCACAAAAACAAACACAAATAAAAACAAGAAGGCAAAGCAAATGCCATCGCTTTTGCCTTGTTCCTGTTGCTGTTGCTGTTCCCTGTTTCTGTTCAGGTAAAAATAAATTGTAAATAATTCCGTTTATGCGGCATGCGACTGCGAAGACAAAACACATAAAACTGCCAAGCAGTTTGAGCCAAGTCGAGTCGAGTCGAGTCGGGGGTTTGCCGACCCAAGTGTTGTTAGAATTTACAACACGAATGCTGGCTGAATGCTGCTGGGCTCTGTGTGGCAGACACTGCAGGTCATTTTCATAGCAACCGTGGCATACGTAATTGAATAGCAGACAACACAAACCCCAATCCCATTCCCATACCCATTCCCTGCCTTGGCCAAATACTCCAGCAGCGACGGCATTGGATTAATTTTTAATGAATTCTCTGGCTCTTTGGCCATCCGTCCCTTCGTGCCTTCTCCTTCTTCGTCCTGTCCCCCTTCTATCCGTGCTGTCTTTATGCCGTCTTCGTCTTTATTTGCGGCAGCCAAGACAAATACACAATAAAAGACGTGTGTGTGTGCTGTGGGCAAATACGAGCATAAAAACTTAAGTGATCCTAGTACAGGTCAATGCTATATATACTATATACACAGAGTGAGGCTTGGGTTTTTTGAACAACTTTAACTATTTGTGGCATTTAAACTGGCGCCAGTTGTCTGACAACAAGTCATATGCAAATGATGCAAGGAATTATGAAAATTATGCCACTTCACTTACACACACTTCATATGCCGCATGAAGAGAAAGAGAGGGAGTAGAGGAGAGGGGGAGAGTAAAGGGAAGAAACATCCAACTTGCTGCAGTGTGAAATGCACATGCAATCAGATTAACATTTAAATTAAAAAGGCAAGGCAAAAACCAAACACATCCTCAAACAAAAATGCAGCAAAAAAAATAAAATAAATAAATAAACAAATATGAGAAGTGCAAAAAGTAATTGCATAGAAATACAGACTCCGATATACCCTGACTAAATGAATATATTAAATGATAATTTTATAAAACACTTTAAATTAAATTTATAATATTTATTTTTATTTAAATTAAAATTAACTTGTTGCACATTTAATGTAGTGTAAATACATTTTTAATGAGGAGAAGAAAAACATTTTGCAATGGATGTACAGACTTTGATATACTCTTTCTATACGAATAAAACTAAGGCCCGATTTTCCAATGTCTAAATAAGGTTTTTGACAACTATTGAAAAGAGAATTTGATATTAAATGTATAAAAATTAATGTTATATTTGCTACAATATTTAAAAAAAAAAAAAATTTATATGCACATTACAAAAACGGCCTTTACACTTTCAATGAAATTTTAATATTTTTAATATTTATAAATAGAAAATATTTATTTTATTTTTATATTTATATTTATAAAAATTATATTAAACTTTTTGCATATTGTTATACCTACAATTTAATAGCTGGGGCAAGTAGAGTATTTGCAGGCAACTACCAAAGAAGTAACGACATCCAAAAGCTCGCTCTCCTGCAACTATTCTCTCACATCTCACTGTCTCTTTCTCTCTCCCTCTCTCTCTCTCTCTTACACACTCTGTCTCCCACTGTCTGATACGTTCAAACAGCTGCTTTGCCTGTGGCGCATTTCCGTTTCTTAATGTTGTTGTGGTTGTTGCTGTTTTTGTTGTTGTTGGCATTGTTATCTCACAGTTGCTGCTCAGTATTGAACCAATTCGTGGCGATTGCCTTTAGTTTTTTAGTTGCAGCCATCAACAAATTTCATTGCCTACTTTTAGGCATCTCTTTTAAAGTATCGAACTTAATTTTATACCAAAACTGTAACTTGAAAAAAACAAACTAAAGTGAAGTGAAGGCAAATAGTAATTCTAGTGAAGTCGAAAGTCGAAATAGTGTGTGTGTGTGCGTGTGTGTGTGTGGAATGCACACGTGCCGGGCAGCTGTTTGCTGGCAACCCGACAACTTTTAATTGACACGTTGCATGCAAATTGCTACAAAATATAATCTATTTTGAACTCTTTTGCATTTTTATTTAAAATAGAAATACACTTTCTTTTCATGTTTGCATATTTTTAAAATGCATTATTTTAACTTTGTATGATTAGATTTTAAAGCTGAAAGCTGTAGTTCGCTTAGCTTTCGCTTCGTGTGCAAGCAAAAAAGCTTGAAAAGCTTTTTCCTCTTGTTATTTTGTCACTTGCAACTGTGCGCGCATAATTTGAAAGTCCCAATGACCTTCTATCATTGCAATTATCAGACAGAACAGTAACCTCCATTTACATAAGGTTGCCTCCAAAACTTTCCGTCGATAAATTATGGAAAATAAATAATTTATATGAAGTGCTGTGTTTTTTGATATTAAAACTTGCTAAAGTTGTTGAAAAACATTTTAGAATATGTGATATTAATATTGAAAAAAAAGAATTGATAGGTAAGTGCAAGTATTTATTTATAGAAATACTATATAATATAATACTATATAATACTATATTTTATAAATAAAAGGTAAATAATAATATAAATATTTATATTTTAATCATTATTATTAAATTATAAAATTAAAATTCTATTATTATTTCTTTAAATAATAATAATAAAATAAAATAAATATTTATATTATAATAATTTTTTCTAAACTATTTTTTTTAATAATTGTACTTAACTCTTATGTCGCTTTTCAATATATTTACACTGCACTGCAATACGCTAAACGTGCTCATGACCACTTCGATTTGGCTTAAGCTTATTGAGAAAAAAGCAAACAGATTTTATTTTTAACACAAATCGATGAATGAAAATGTGTATAAATAAGACTAAGCAAAAGGGCCACAATTTTATTTAGTTCTAAAAGTAAGTTACAGTAATCTCGCTAATTACAGTCGTGATTTGTAATTCCTTAATTATATTACATAGTGATAAACTAATTTTGCTTGAATGATTTTAAACGGAAACTTTTAGCAATTGCTGGCCAAGATTGGCCATAATAAGGCTGTGAACTGTGTGAAACTGTGATGCTAGTTTAAATGCCCGAGTATTCATAGTATGAGAAACAAATTAGCATTTGCCAGAAATACAAAAAATGGTTTTCTACCAAACGAACGAAGTGCCAAGAGAAAAGCGGCTGAGGCAAAAATAAGTGCAAGGAATGAGATTGGGAGATTCGGAGACTTGGAGAGTCCTTGCTCCTTGCTCCTTGGTCGGCCGTAAACAAAATGTTGCAGCATTTAGAGCTGAAATAAAAATGGCAAGCCCGAAAACGAGGCAGCTCCTGGTTCTCCGGATTCCGTACTCAGATATTGCATAAATAAATAATGTAGTTATTTTTGTCTTTCGCCCATGGTTTAAATTTGTGTCTGCAATAGTTTCGAATGCGACTGTGAATACGATTACAAATGCGAATGCGGATTCAATTCTAAAGCAACAAAAAAAGAAAAAAAAGCATACCGGCAGTTTTACGACTATTAAAAATTGCATATTTAAATCAAATAAAAAAAGAAGAGAACTCTGCCCGAAAATTAAATGGTAAAAAATTTAAAAAGCGACTTTCGCTGACTGCAACATTTGGGAGTCGTTAACTTTTATCGCCAACTTTGCTGGCGTTGCATGTAAACTGCATACGGCTTCAGACTTCAGGTTCCTGGTTCCAGGTGCTCACCGAGAGATCTCAAGCCATTCCTTATTAAAGTTGCCAAACAAACAGACTGAGACAGAGGCTAAGACAGAGACAGAGACAGAGAGACAGTTGCAGCCATGAAGACCGCAAGCCGAAAATGCATTAAATCAAGCGAGAGAGGCAAAGAGGAAAACACAAATTTGTAGACTTAGACAACGAAATCTAATTGCTCTGTCATAAATAAAATTTGATTTTTATGAGATAGGAATAACAGATAATCAGTTGATTTCTCGCAATTTTTCGCAATCTTTTAATTTGCCTTTAAAAAAAAAATAACTTCTATTGTTTATTTACGTAAATAAAAAAATTTGAAGTAACAATGATAGTTATTTTAAGTATAACTAATATACAATATTTTAAAAATCAAACAAATTGTAGTGTTGTAATTTAAAATTTTATATATTCAAGGCTAACTGCTTTTTAAGAGTACTTATAATAGTTTCGAAATATAAGAAATTTCGCAATTTTAATATTAATTTGAAACACTCAAAATTGTTGATTTATTTTAAAAAATACATTTAAAATAAAAAATAGGAATTAATTTAGTATTTTATATTTAAGTAATTTTAAATTTTTTCTGTTGTTGATTATATTGGAATTAAAAATCGTTTAAAGTAAAAATGGAAATTAATTTAGTATTAAAAATTTAAAAAAAATTTAAGTTTTGATCCAGTTAGTCTTAAATTTAATGAATTTTAAATTATTCTTATTATTTTAAATTATTTTGATTATTTTATAATAACCAGTTAGTCTTAAACTTTATTTATTTTAAATAATTTTTTTTTTGTATTAAACTATTTTTATTATTTTATTATTATTGTTTTTAAATAATTCATTTAAAAAATTTAAGTTTTCAATAATTTAAAATTAATAAAACTTTAGCCTGTCTGGTTTTTACACTACTCACTTTCGATTAGGGTATATTGATAGCTGCAGAGACAGAGAACGGGGCAAATGCTGAGACAGAGGCGCATAGGGACGCACATTGCATATCTAATGGCTTTGGTTCTCTAAGAGAAGTAATAAAGCGTAACCGGGGAGCTGAGACTCAAAGCGAAATTCGTCAGCAAAAGTAATAGTAATAGGAAAAGCAAAAGCAAAAGCAATTGAAGTCATGGCCGAAAGACAAACGGATCTGTCATTGCCTTGACTTTTTTTAGGCAGCGACCACTGAATTCAGTGAATTGCCTGATTATGAATACGTATACGCAGCGTTGACCGCAGTGCCCAGTGGCAAGTGGCAAGTGGAAAGCGGCAAAAAGGTCGTCGCACGCTCAACGCTCGTGTCGCATACATAAACAGGAACAGCTGAAGCTGAAGCTGCAGCTGAATTTGAAGTTGAAGTTGATGCAAGGACCTTTGTGTATATATCCTTGTGTGTATCCACTTGAAGGCAACACACGTTGCACTTCTTTTGTTGTAAATTGGCAAATATGCAAATGAGTTGACGCGCTCTTGCAACGATCAACAGCAACAGCACAGACAGACAGACAGGATACTAGCGACTAGGAAGGACAGTACAAGGACATTCTCATTCTCATAATTTTTGCATTCATTTGCGGTTCGCCTGGACAAAACCAGACGAGCTTTCAACTTCCATTTATCGGTCTAGATTTGTGGCCAATTTTTGTGGCACGTGACTCTTCCCTCGACTCCTACTTCTTATATATATGTATACAACTATACTTTGTACCCCTGACAAAGCTCCAAAATGGACTTGAAGTAATATCAACGGACAGGCACTTGAGCTAAAAGTTCGCTATAAGCCAGCTCGCTTATCGGCCTTTTGGAAATGCTTTTCTTAATCCTAATTGGACTCAAAAGCCGCTTGAATGGGTTGAAAGTTTCTGTGCGGGGTTTTAATCTTTTAATGAGTGTTAAATTCGATGGAATTTGTTAACCACAAAACCCAAAGGAACAGATTTATAAATACACTGCAATACTAAGTTAACAACTATTAAAAATAGGATAAGGCAACAACTGAATTTATTTTTGAAAAAGGAAAAACAAACTCTAATAAATTCATAACTTTGTAATGCAGTTTATTCGTTTATGATTTATTAAAGACAATATGAGACAATAATAAATACTAATTTAACGATGAAAAAAAAAATGTTTATAAACGGGAAAAATTTAGTTCTTCCCCATAAATTTTTGTTGGGACAAACAAATAATAAAATCCTTTCGAATTTCAATCACATGAATTTTACATAATATAGATTTTAATTAAGAATATTTGTTTCTATATCTTATACCCTATTGCAATACTATAATTTTTAAAATATAAGATTTCATTCAAATAATATGTATATTTAATTTTATATTTAATTTCAAAATGAAGTATTAATTTTATACTTTATTGTGTATTTTGTTGCAAATTAAAAACTATATATTGTAATTAGTTGATTTAAATTCATATTTAAATAACACCAAAATAAAAAGCCCATTAGGAAATCCCTTAACACTAATTGTACACTTTAAGAAACAAACTCTCTAAGTTGCTTCCGCAATTGTGTTGTATAGTGCAAAACGTTCGTCGAGCCAAAATAAAAATGGAGCAAACAGCAAAAAGCAGCTTAATGAGAAGCAAAATACAAAATACAGCAGACAACAGCAGAAAAAAAGTAATGAGAAGGAAAATGTTGTATAAATATATAAAAATTAAAAACTTTTAGCCCAAAAATGTCAGGCGAGTTGTCAGAGGGGAAACAAGGGTTAAGAAGGGAGGGGAAGGGGAAAGGGAACTGAACTAAGCAACTGCGGAGCAACCAATAAAGCAAAACAAATCCACTTAAATGTGCCAAGTGACGAGAGTTTGCGAGAGAAAGAGAGAGAGAAATAGAGAGAAAGAGAGAGTGAGATAGAATGTGTGTAAGAGAGCCAATAGACCAGAGGGTATAGAGAAGGAGGCAAAAAGTGACAAAGTTAAATTCAAAACTCATAAATTGGCTTATCCACTTAACTGTTAACGGGTTTTTGCCATGGCCAGGACCAAGTTTGTGCGCCAAAAAAACAGAAGTAAAGAGAAAAAAAAAGAAAAACATTGGCTAATAACGGCGACGGCCCAAAAAAAACGCTGCGGCGACCAACGAGCATCGATCAACGGACTTTAGTCTTGTGCCACATGAAAAGGCAGGAGCCGAGGAAGGGAGAAGGTAGAGAGGCAGAGAGGAATGTGCGAGTGCAGCCTGTGGACAGCTCAGGAAGCTGGCCAAGACTTTGGCTGCTGCTGCTGCTTTTGGCCTGCTTCATTTGACAGAAAAGTTTTGGCTGTTGTTGTTGCAAATGTTGTTGTTGCTGTTGTTGCAACTGCGGCTGCTGTTGCTGTTTGTTTGAACTTTTCGTATCATGGCCTCAATCAGCGTTAGTCACTGACTGTCGCCTGTCCTTCAACTTCCACTTCTTCTACTTCTACTCAGCTGTAAGGACTCGTCCTTCCATGTATCGCTTCGCATCCTGTCGCTGTTTCTCAAACTATTTGATGACTTTCTTACGCTCGGTCGCCCTTTGCGTCATGTCTGCAGTGGCTTTAATGGCCCCCATCTCCATCTCCCATTGGCACACGTGGCGTATGCGCAACTTTAATGCAATGTTTCAACCAGGCGACACATGCAACATTTCGACGTCGATGCCACTGCCATTTGCAACAAATTGCAGCTCATTAGTTGAAATATTACACAAAATAAAAATCAAATAAAAAATGCAGCAAAAAAAATAAAAATAATAAAGGAAAGATCGCGTAAGAAATGTTGAGACAAAAGCATAAAACAGAAATTGAAAGCACAAGCGGCAGGGTGAAAACATTTTCATTTTTACATCGCATTCGCACAGTGGGTCCAAGTGCATTAAATTCGATTTAATTGTCTTACAAAAATAAAAGAAGCTTACTTTTTTATCGAGTCATTGGAAAAAATTTGTAATTAATTTTAACTATACTAAATATTAAAAATAAAAACAATAATTTCTTAAATTTTTTCCGTTTCTTTATATTTATTTAGCATAATTTTAAAATATAACAAAATAACGGATATCTATTTTCAAATTTGTTTGAAATGTGAAATTGACTCGACTCTATTATTTTTTTATCACTGTAAATAGTTCCATTACTTTTACAGTCTATTCAAATCGTGTTAATGAATGATAACTTTTTATTAAATCAGCTAAATACGCCTTTGAAAAGTACAATAAATTAATTGTGATACTGATGCAAATATGTATTCAGTTGACGTTCAAATTATACAACTTTAAAATATCATAATTTTGCCAAAACTGATCGGATTTAAAGAAGAAATGAAATTTTGATCATGGTTTGACCTTATATTCAATCTGCATTCAAAAATAAATTTTTAAGCATGCCTTAACACTTTCTTACATTATTAACTGAACTTAACTCTACGATAAAAAATTTCTAGTGAGTTTTTGACTTTTCATAAATCTATTCCAAACAGTTTGATCCACTGTGCCTTCGCTGGCTTCGTCGTCTTCTAGCGCAGAACTCAACGCAGCTGCAACTTATGCGAATTTCTTGCAAAAATTCCAACAAAAGAGTTGAGGGGCAATAAAAATAAAATACACCTGCCGTTCTTCACAAGCAACCAAAGCCAAATGCTTTAATAGTGTGTACTCTACAGTATATACACATAAACATAGAGAGATTGAAAGAGAGAGAGAGAGAGAGGGAGGGAGGTTGGTATATAATTATTGGAATATTTGCATGTTGGCGGCGTTCTTGAAATGACCACAAGAAGCGGCGTTTATAGCATAATTAATTAGAAATTATAAGCGCTGAGCATGTGTAATTTACATGTCCAGCAGCAGCTGTATTCACTCACACACACACACACACACTCAAACAGAGACACACACACATGAACAACACACAGCTTATGGCATACTTATTTGGGCGACATTTGCATGCAGATTGTTGAGGCAGATAAAAACACAAGTCAGCTAACATTCAGTCAGTCAGTCAGTCAGTCAATTAAAAAGCAACTATGCACTGTCCCCATTTTTGGTATAATATATAGTTTAGAATGGGCACAGCAATTTACTTTAAACAGCAGCAATAAATTCAAGGAGAATATAGTACAAGTAGAAGCAATTCTTAAAAACCATATACAAATTAAAGATGCTTGTTTTCGTTACAGATTTACTTGCAGTAAGAAAGGAAATAAATATATATAATTATAATTCAAAACTTATTTACAGAGTTATCTTCACTTAAATTGAAATATCTAAAAAAATTGTAATTTAATTTAATATAAAAAACATTTATTTACATCGTTTTCTTCTTTTAATTTAAAATTTCTTTAATATCTTAAAATATCTTACCAAAATTTATTTACAAAATTTCAACGCTTAAATTTTAATATCTCCATGTACCTAATAATATTTGAATTTGGTAATCCGGCAACTTTAAATTCTGTGTGAGGGTAAAAAGTTGATAAAAAGTTTTCTGAAATTAACCAATTGACTGTTATCAAAGCCGTAGTCAAAGCCATTAACAAGTTTTTTGTGTGTAAAACGCCGCAGGAATTGACAATTCGAGATACAAAATACTATTTTCTCTTGGCTGTTTTCCTGTTTCCCTTTCTTCCTTCCGGTTAAATAAATTATGAGCTGTGGCGACAAGGTGTTAAGGGCCACAACACAAAAATTAGAACTCAAATGCGGCCCAAGGCACGCGCCTATCGAATAAACTTTACTTACGATTCGATTTGGTTTCGAGTTCAGTTTCAGTTTGAATTCAACTTCGATTCAAATGTTGCTGGACATGGCAGGGGTTAAGGGGGCTGTAAGGGGTTAAGTCCGCACCCCATTGACAACTGCGCATCGTTAGCTTCGAGAATTTTGAAACCCACGAATTTTGACTTGTTGTTGTTGTTATTGTTGTTGTTGTTGTTGCCTTCTTGTTATTCATGTTGTTCCCCGAGAAGTGCTCTTAACGTGTTGTTGTTGATTTTTATACCCGTTACTTAAAAAATAAGTAAAAGGGTATATTGCATTCGTTTAAATGTATGTAACAGGGAGAAGAAAGCGTCTCCAACTCTATAAGGTATATTTTTAATCAGCATCAACAGTCGACTCGATATAGCCATGTCCTTCTGTTCGCCTGTCTGTCCGTCCGAGTGATCGGACTATTATAAGCTATCATCCAACTGAAAAGCAACAATATCGGACAAATAGAAAGGCGGTAATGACTGTTTTAAGTTTTTAAGCTATGTAAGTGCCTAAAAGTGTGCAATAAAAAATAAGTTTATGTATATTTAAATAAGTAAAGGGTATCCTGTAGTCGGGAACTCGACAATTGCCTTTCCCGCTTGTTCCTTCTTTATTTCTATTTTCTTTACGTATTTTTCTTTTTGGTTTTTCGCGAAAATTTGTCACGAATTTCGTGCTATTTTAATGACACTTGAAAAGTCGTTGAGTGAGCGACTGTTTAGAAAGCTGTTTGGATATTTAAGCACGATGGAAATGGAAATGGAACTGAAAATGGAAGCACTTAAATATTTCCAAGCTGTCAGCTCATTTCTATAGATTGTAGACAATTTAAACGAGTTTCGAAAGAGACTCGAAGATACCCTGTATTATTAAGTTATCCATCAGGAGTTCTCAACTCTCAATTCCCAAATCGCAATTGAGCAAATCTTTGCCAAATCAGCGAAAACATTTAATAGCATTAAATTGAAGACAAAACTGACAAACGAAATTTATCGAAAGTCGCTGAAGGAAAACGCGAACAAGTGGAAAATTGCATTTGGCTCTGAAATTTTCTTTTCTTTCTGCTCTTATTGTTGTTGTTTAATTTGGGAAAACTGAAAGACAAACAAGGCTCTCAACTCTCAGATTGGTAGACAATTGACAACGAAACTGGGACTTGTAAACGGGCTGAGAAGTTGAGAATTTGGGTAGGAAATTAAAGGAAATGTCTTTACTATGGAGATACCCTTTAAGTTATGTTTTATTTAATTCTTCCCTTTTCTTTTACAAACACTTGATCTTTAAAAAATTTTTCTTTTTTTTTGATTTTTTTTTTTGATTCCTCCTTTTTGAAATATTCTTTGAATATTTTTTTTTAAATTTTTTTATTTTATTCATTTCATATTTCATTATTTTTCTATTTCAATCACTTTAATTTTTTAAAGGACTCTCTTATTTTTAGGTTCGAATGTCAATTGGTTAATTTCAGAAAACTTTTTATCAATTGTTTTCCCTTACACAGAACTCAAAGTTGCCGAATTACCAAATTCAGATATTCAGATATTTTCAGGCACTTGAAGATATTTCAATTCAAGCAAAGGAAATTGTCTAAACAAATTATTTTAAATTTTAATAATAATAATTTTTTGAGCAGATTTAGACTTATCTTTATAAGCCCATAATTCTAGATTGGACTTGACTGGAAATTTGAGCTAATTTGAGGGAAAATCTTGTGCTTTATTCACATAAATTCAAGAACTATAAATAATCTGTGAGAAGCGCATAAAGTTAGGTAAAAAGAGACAAATTATATAATTAAATGTAGCGAAATCTGCGAAAATGGGAAATAATTTATGCCACAACAGGAGGAAAATAGCGCAGAGAGAGAGAGAGAAGAGGAGAGAAAGAGAGAGAGAGAAAGGTAATAAGTAAGCACTACGCTAATGATGATGAAGTGTGCCAAAGTAGATTGCAGGTAATGGCAGCAATTGGAATGGGAAAGCGAGTTTTCCACCTGACAGACAAAGTTTCAAGTTATCAAAATACAAACCAAATTTATTAAAGTTTTCGTTCAAAGAGTGGGAGACGTTTGTTGTCTAGACTAGACGAGCTGCCTGCTTAATAATAATAATAATAATAATAGTAATAATAATAATTTGCCAGCCAAACAAGCAAACAAACAAAACTGAAGTCGTCTCGTGTCGCTTGTCTCTTGTCAAGGCAACTCGGCGTATGCGCAATGTTTGCTGTAATTTACACCCAGCTTAGGACTCTGGAGAGAGGGGAAGGGAGGGGGAGAGAGGAAGCTGCTGCGTGTGATGCCGTGCATTTTAAATATAAATATACGCATATATATATGTATGTACACATACACTGATAGTAAAAAATGGTTTAAAAATAAAGATTTAAGTCTCAGAACTGAGAATATTAGTTTAAAAAAAGCGTCGAGAAAATATATATCTTAAAAATAGAAAATGCAACTTGATTTAAAAAAGGCCAAGTTTTTATTAGTTAGACAACAAATTCTTATAATTAACAATGTATAATTTTAACATTGCAATTTTTGTAAAATACTTATAATTTTTAAAGAATAAATTTTCTTATTTATAACCAAAAAGTATTAAATATATTCAGACCAACAAATCCTAAAATAAGATTAAATTTCTTAATATTTTATTAAGATTTATAATTATTTGTAGAATCACATAAGTTTAAGACTTTTTAATTTTTAAGCAATAAATTGTTTCAATAAATTGTTTTGTTCAAAGATCAAAATGCTTTAAACAAACTTTAAAATAAAATTAAACTTCTTCAAATTTAAAAAAAAAAATTTTTTTTAGAACAAATTTAAATTTGTTGATTAATTTTAAAGACCAAAAAATTGTAAATACTCCAGACAACAATTCTAAAAGTAAGATTAAACTTTACCTTATAATAAGAATTATCTTAAGACAAGACAACAATTTCGAAAATTTTTTTCCAACATTTTAAGATTTGTATACCTTTTTTAAGAACTCACCATTTTGCAGTTTAATATTCTAAGTTTTAATATTTTGGTCTAAAAATGCTCTTAATTTAAGTACAAAATATTTAAGATGAATGTTTTTCGATTTTAGAAACAGTCTTTTCTTTCAGTGTATGCGTGTAAGTGACAAAGTTGTTGAGAATATATTGTAGAAAATACGGAAGAAGAGAAATGCAAAGAAATTGCCGGGCATCTAGTCCTGAGACCTGAATTTTCTTCAGGCTTTTCCTCAACTTTGTCACATTTTGCATAAGCCAAGGCAATTTTCATGTGGATTACATTTCATTTGGTTTTCAGCCACGTCAACAACTCCACCTTCAATCTGCATTGACTTGATGCGGTTTGGCTTTAAGACAGAGTGAGTGAGAGAGAAAGAGACAGAGGAAGAGAAAGCTAGCGCCATCTAGCGTCGGCAGACTGAAGTTTTTTGTGTGCGTGCCTCGAAAAGGCAAGCCGGAAAAGATGATTAATTCAAAGTTATTAGAAACATGACTGAAATTTATAATGTGCAGCCGGAAAGGTGACTGCCAACGTTGCCACCTTGCAGCGTTGCCACCTTACCACCTTGCCGCTGATGAGCTTGTTGCACCTTGCGGCGCCTGGAAGCATGCAACACTTTTATAAACTCCATTTTGAGAGGAGGAAAGAGAAGAAAAAGAGGGAGAGGGAGAGTAAAAAAGAGAAGAAGGCGGAAAATAAGAAAATACTCGTTGCATATTTAATTGTTTGTCTCGCGGCTTTCATTATTTAAATTCCGTATGCACATTTTGGCAATTTTGGCTTAGACAAGACACCTAAAAGACAGACAGACACACACACACAACACACACACACACACACACACACACACATGTATTTGGTGGCTTATCAACTAACGCCAAGCACCGCAAAATGCGGTTGAGTTGCAGAATCATTAATTTGTTTGTTGGACAGACCAACAAAGTGAGCGCGAACGAGAGAGAATAAGAGACAGAGGAGGGAGCGAGATAGCAAGTGGAAACTGAGACTATTGGAAATTAATATTTAAATGACAAGGCAAATTCAGCTGTCAGCTGTCAAATGAACTTAAAACCAATTTCAATTCAAATTTTTTATTGAAACTTTCAATTCATAGTTAACTGTTCCTACTATTAACCCTCTAATGCCTAGCAAAAAGAACTTCCGTTTATATAGAGCTGATTTTTTTACACTCTACACAATTTCAATTATTCAAAATCTGTTTTTTGAACAACTTTTATTAAAAAAATGAATTTTAATGATTATTTTTGACTTTTTAAATATAAATTAAAAATAAGAATTAAATTTGATTTATATTTTATAAATTGAAAATATAAGTTTTTGGCTGATATCAATAGTTCCGGCTGAAATAGGAATTTTGGTGTTTACCATTTTACTGTAGCATGTTTCCTTCACATTGATTTTTTTAGCTGAAATTAGCATTCATAACTCTTATTTGCAGTCCCTGGTTTTTTCTCATATATTACACCATATTTTCTTATAAGTTCCAGCTCCCAATCCACTCTGCACAATATATTGCCCACCACTGTTTTGCATACTGGAAACAGTAAACCAAACAATTTTACACTCAACTCAACTTTACACTCTTTAGTTGCGCGCGCTCGCAACTCAGCAGCTGAGTGTTAACTTTGAGTGCTGTTGTCTAAGCACAGCACAGCTTAAGAGAGTGCAGGTGTAAAGAGAAAACATGCTGTTGCCATGGCGTGCTCTTGAGCATAAATTTGGGCCACAACAGAGCGAAACTTTGTTGTCAAGAGGTAAACAAAACATATGGCAGCAACAAAACTACATACATATGTAAGTAACTGCGTAATGTCCATATTTGTGAAAAAGTTTAATATTTAGCAGACTGTAATTAAAACTTTAAGTATTGCATACTCAGCTTACTTAGTTTTAATAAATATTAGTTAAGCATACTCGTAGTTATTGCATTACATATGTAACTCTCATGCGAGTATTATTTTTCACTTTCACTGTTCTGCAACGTTGCGCTCTTAGCACGCGCTCTTGAGTTGCAGCAAAGAGTCGGCGTCGCGTTGCATTTGTTGCACTTCCGAAGTTTATTTCCTGCTTTCGCTAACACGCAACTGTCTCAACTGTTAAGTTAACAGTGGGACTGTTAACAACTTCTTGGGTTTTTCGCCCACCGCAAACATCTTCGGTTTTTTGCGACTCTACTTCTTCTTCTTCTTCAGCAGCACTTTCTGCAGCTGTCGGCTGCTTAAACATGTTCTTCTTTGCCTTTGACGTCGACGTCGCCGTCGTCGTCACGAAGTTATCAGCGAGCCGAACAGAACAAGAACAAAAATTGTTCGGCCAAACATTCGTTGAGTGCAACGACAGCAATGACGCTGACTGCAAAACGGCGACGCTGGCGTTGACGTTGACGTCGAGTGCAACTATTGGCGCTGACGTTGTTCTTAGCTAGCGCGTGTGGACTAGTGGTGGGAGGGGGCTGGGAGGGGGTGACAAAAACATTTCGCATTCGCAACTCGCATAAGAAGGGCATTTGAACATTGCAAATGCTGCTGCTGCTACTGCTGCTGCTATTGCTGCTGCTGCACCTGCTGCTAGGGCTCGCTTCAGTCTCCATTTGACATTCTCTACGTGCGGTTCTCGTTCTCGCTGCTGCATCGTAGTTTTCGCCGTCGCCGTTGCCGTTTGTTTGTCGTCGTCGCTGTCGTCGTCGCGCTTTCCAACTTTAACGCCCAGTAGCAGCATAGCAGCCAAAACATTCGCAGTCGCCGAAACTAGCGTGAAATTCTCTCTATAATTTTGTTGCAGTCGCTGTCGCTGTCGATGCTTACGCCGAGTTACCGTTACCGTTAACTTAACAACAGAGTCGCTAGCGCACGCGAATCGCACGCGTTTCATTTGCGCGCGCGTTTTTTTCTATTTGTATTTGTATTTGTAGCTTAGCTCGCGATCTTTTGCCTGCCGCTTAACAGAGTATCTCGTAGTGCGTCAAGTGAACGAAGTTGATAAATTTCTAGTGATCGACAAACTATCGACAACTTAACGAGTGACAAAAAATATTTAAGAAATTTACTGGTTTATTTGTAGACTGATAAACTGAAGAACTTTGAAAGTTAAAAACTGTGAATTCAATTAACTTAATATCTTTGCTGGCTAATATAAAAGGTATTAGAAGCTGTGGAATTAATTAATTAGATATTAAAAAAAATATTATTAAATGGATAACTATTTTTAGCAGTTGTTAAAATATTTTATTTTTTTATGTTGTGTTTAACTAAAATTTATTTATATTATATAATGTAAAATTTAAAAAAAATTAAAGTTTAATAAAAATGATATGATTTTTTTAAAAAATTAAATAAAATTTATTATATGTATATGTTGATTATAATTTATTATTTAATTTTTTTTTTTAATTGAAGTGTAAAAATATATTATTTTGTATATTTTTCAGGACATTTTAATTTTAAAATCGAATGTGTTAAGTTTTTATAAATTTTAAGTTTTACTTAAGTTACTTAAGTTCATATTGAAATGAAATTTTTATATTTTATGTAAGAAATTGAAGTGTAAAAATAAAAATTTTTTTTTTATATATTACAGAGCATTTTTATTTAAACATTAATATTTTAAAGATTTTATAAATTTTCAGTAGGTAAAAAAAAGAGTTTAAATATCTTTAACTACAATCAGAAGCAGTTGACTAAAAATAATTTTAAAGTAAATTAGGAAATGTTTAAAATAATTCCTATCAAAATTGTTAAAGTTCTGTCTTAAATGTTAAATTGAATTAGAGTCTCACAATGCGATGATAATGTTGGCAAATTTGAGTTCAAATTGTGCTTCGATCCCTTTCCCCTTAATTCAGACCAATCACAATAGCAGCAAAACTAACTTGGCCAGCAACAAAATGCCAACATTTGCGGATTCTGAACTGAACTTCGCATTCAACTGATGTTGCTGCTGTTGCTGCCACTTTTGCTTTAGACCGGGTCAACGTTGCTTGTATTTTGGTACCAAATATCGTAACCGAAACCACAACATTCGACGTCAATCAGCAAAGCAGATTTCAATAGCAGCCAGAGGAATCAGAGTTGAGTTGCGGAAGCAGCCTTAACTTGTTTGTTACAGTTGTTGTTCTTGTTGTTACAGTTGTTGTTGTTACAGTTGTTGTTGTCGAAACATGTTGCCACTTGAATTTGTTGCCTTTGACGGCAGCATCAGCTCCAATGCGACCGCCTGCTGTGCGGGCTCTTTCCGGCCCGGCCAGCATCGCTCTTGGCCATCTTTTTGCTCCCCCCACTCACTCTATTAACCAGCTAAAGATTGTGCCCATAAACTTCGTTCGTCAGTTCGTCAGTTCGATTTTTGCATGAACTCAATTTATCTTAAAAGGAAAAAGGAAAATTCACAATGCTAAATGCCTTAAATTTTATAAAAGATTTTCTTCGAACTTTCCTTGAATTGTGTGTGAATTGCTGTGGAAATTGTTGAAAATTTTAAGATAATAATCGGCATATAATAGCATAGTTGAAATTAAGCGGATTATTGTTACACTTAGAGTGTTATTAAATTTATTAAATTACTAAAATATTTTTGAATCATTCTTCGTGATTTGCATTTGAATTTATTCAAACCTTTCGAGGTTTAAAATTTAAATTTGTTTGTATGAAATTTAGATTTTATTTTCAATTTAAAACAATATTTGTAATTCATTCAGATTTGATGGCATTTTAGCTGAAGTTGGAAATTTAATAAAGAAAGGATTATACCAATTACTTAAAATCAAACAAACAATTTCAAAAGCGTCCAGTGTTGTACAGCAAAAAAATATATAAAATTAAGAAGTTTTCATATTCCTCTAAAAAATACGCTTAGTTTGGCGAAAGTCAGTTTAATCTTCACAAACTTTGCATTAAAAAAAAAGAAGAAAAAATATTAAATTTAAAACCAACAGCTGATTTCCAGTGCTGTAAATCAGAGGAAAAATATCAAGTCAAGAAGCTTTCGAATTTTCGTAAGTTTTACCTACCCGAATATTGCATAAGAAATACAATTTATTTTAATCTCCTGCTAATTTCTTTATGAGCTGCATTTCCTGGTTAATGCTTAGCAAATTGGCAGTTGGTTCCCTAAACATAATAATTAGATATGCATAAATACTCAATTTGGTTGAACATGTTTCCTTTATGGACTTCAAGGCACCTCATCGTAAAACTATTCACATTATTCGTTAAATTATTCACACATGTTTAGCTCCAGGTTCAGGTGGAAATTCGAGTAATTCCTCAACTCACTATTATATATCTTATATAAATCGTCAGGCATTTTAACGCTGTTCGAGTTAAGCTATTAGCTCGTAAATAACGCCAACTTTTTAGAGACTGGATGATGGAGTTGATGCTGGTAATTAATAGGCGCCAAACGTCTGTCCCACTGTTCAACTGTCTGTCATCTAGCCAGTCCAGTTTCCAGTCAGGTTTTCTTCCAGGCAAACTACTTTTTTTTCGATAGACAACGCTCATTAATAACATTTAATTTATTTTTAGGTTTACAAGCCAGAAATCAGAAATCAGATATCATTAAGCTGTACCTAAAAAGTAACAAGTTACACAGAATATGATATATTTTATTACCAAAGGCCTATTGCAAAAACTGTAACTTGAGTAAAAGGATGTTGAGTAGAAAGTTTAGTTATTAAAGACAAGAAATGTAAAGTTTAAGTACCGAAAAAATATATTTTGTTTCCTTATCTGTTTACTTTATTTATAGTACTTATTTGTCGCCTTCAGGCTAATCTATAAATAATAGTAAATATACAACCTAAATGCCATTTTATTTTGTCATGCTATTATTATTTCTTAGTCGTGGTTAAATGACAAACACAGCCGCCTAACTGTCAGTTGCCAGTGGAAAACTCCTCAAATCGGAAAAACAGTTGCCTGAAGGCTGTCTTCCTGCAACTGTCAGTCTGCCAATGAATTTGACATTTTAAAGTAAAATAATTAAAAAACTAACTTAATAATAACGTGCATTGATTTATGCTTTATCAAGGCAATTAAGGCGAATATTTTGTGAAAGAGACACACATGGCGTATACGTAACTTGTTAAACTGCTTCTTTGAAACGTGAGATTGATTCCTTCTTTATACATTTAATTGCAGCTTCCTTGGACGCTTTTTGTTGCTCAGGTAAGTTCCGATTAGCAGTCTGGATTTGGATCTAGCTCTCGTTCTCATGCTGATTCCGTCTCCAAATTGAAAAAGCGAATAATAGTAAAAGAAAAAGGCGAATGCGCTTTTATGATAAATGATTTGCGATTTGTGTGCATTCGTTTGAGTTTTATAGACGTTTCATTACCAGCCAACGATTTCCCCAATGGCTGTTTGTGCATCGTAAAAATGGAAGGGAAAAATGGCAGAGACTTTTTAACATCGCTGAATGAAAATGCATGGAAAATTGCAGCAACTAGCGACGGATTGCAATGGAGGGAAAGAAAAAGGTTTGGGTTGTGGATTTCAATGTGGATGTTGCTGTTGATATTGGCGGTGGAAAATACCGTTGGAATATTTGCATGCGTTTTTAGTGCGCTCTAGATTTTTAATGCGTTGCACAGCGCTGACAATGTTGCCATTTGCCATTGAATTGGCATTGATTACTGCTGAAGCGTTCGGTTTGTATTTCAGATTCAGACTCAAAAGCCCTTACAATCGCGATTTCATTGAGTGTGTGAACACAGTTTAGAGGCATGAAAATGCTATGGAGCTTAGACATTTAAATACTTAAATTAAACAGTTGCATTTGTGATTAGTTTACAAATCAACTTTGCTTACATGAAAACTCAAACTAACTTCATTTCTATATGCTACAAAAAATTGTTATTTATGATGAGCATATTTAAGATTTTTACGAAATCTGAATTCATTTTCGAACATTAAATAAAGGGTGTTTTTTTAGAGGTATAGAACTTCAAATTGAAATAAAACACAAAAAAATCGTTATAACGTCCATTAATTTGGCTTTATTGGAAGGATAATTTTATGCCATTAGTGTTTAAATATGATTTCGGTCAAGTGGCCGCCTGGCTGGCCCGAATAAATTTCCCGCCGAGCGGCCCTATTTTCGACAATTTTTTGCACAATTGGGTACGTATGTCAGCAATAACGCGCCGAATATTCTCTTTTAAGGCGTCAACCACATCGGACTTACCTGCGAAGACAAGCCACTTCGCATAATCCCACAAAAATTAGTCTAAAGGCGTTAAATCACACGATCTAGGCGGCCAATTGATCAGAACCAAGCGATAAGTAAACTTTTCACCGAAATAGCCTCTCAATTGGGCCCTTGTTTCCCGGGCTGTGTGGCATGTGGAACCGTCTTGCTGAAACCACATGTAAGCCAAGTCTAGCTCTTCCATTTGGGGCAAAAAAAAGTTTGTAATCATTCCAAATAACCGCCTCAGAAGGTCGACTAAACTGATCATAAAATGGAAAAAATGCAAATGCAATTTCTTAACCGAGCATGAGCTTTGATGATAAAATTTAATAATTTGCAAACGTTGTTCAGAAGTGAGACTTTTCATTATAAAATGGCAAACCATACTGAGCATAAATCAAGTGGCAGCTGTCAAAAAGTCCAACTCAGAAAAAAGTGTTGCCAGTTTAAAAAACCAACCTCTAAAAAAAACACCCTTTACTTGACCAACAAATTTTAAACTTTTACACTAAAAGAAGCTTAGTTACGATTGAAATTTCAGTCATACTTACTTAGCATTGACAGAACATAATAAAAAAATTTCTTGGCGGTACTTCTTAAGAATTTTGAAATTTAAAATTTTGAGAAAATTAACATAAAATGATTTAAAAATAATTCTTTAAACTTTTATTCATATCAATGCATTGAAAGATTACTGAGTAGTATATTTAACATGACAAAACAAAATTATGATTTTCTAGGCGGTATTTAAAACGATTGTTTGACTTTGTGAAATTCAAGAATTTAAAAAAAGAACAAGCGTGAAAGCCCAGATTGGAGTGACCGATCATAGGATACCCGTAACTTATTTAAACATATATAAAATAATTTTTATTGCATACTGTTAGATATTTAAATTGCTTAAAATCTTAAATTAACTATTACCAATATTCTATTTGTTCGATCTTGTTGGGTTTTAGTGGGATGATAGCTAATAATAATAGTTAATGCAAATATGATTTGGCTGTTGATGTGGATCACGAATATATATACTTTATAGGGTCGGAGATGCTTCCTTCTTTATGTTACATACATTTCAACGAATAACTTTTACTTATTTTTTAAACTTCGGAATCTTTGTTTTTTTTTTAAACATTATGATTTTATCTCATCTCATATGTGAAAATATTTATATGTATGTATCTCTGTTGAAACGTAGTCTCGAAATGCCAGCACAGAGCACTGATTTCAATGCAATTCAAGCATTTGATCCGGTTCGTGTCAAGTGCTGCCCCTGAAAGTGTTTTTCTAACCTGTCAATACACACAAACACACACACTCACACACACACAGACACACGAGGTAACGAGAGCAACCCCAAAAATTGTTGAATTGCTGCCGTCGAGCTGAAGAAGAAGCTGAAGTAGAGGAGAAGAAGCAGCAGCAATCGCACAACAGGAGACCAAAGGAGCACAAAGCGCAAATGTCACGTTATCCTTTTGAAAGGACATGGCGAGACGCAGAGTGCAAACGTGCAAGCGCTCAATGCCTTTTCAATTGCGTTTAAAATGCAGCAATTAAACCGCAATTTCTATAAAAAAATTACGCCTCAAATGCAAGAAAGAAAACAATTAAGGCGTGTAAGCACAGCAGAAAGAGAGGGGGAGAGAGAGAGAAAGGAATGTAGAGCAAGGAGATGAGCAGAATGAGCTGTGGCAATGGCAAACGGCGACGAGAGGCCATGACAACAATTACGAGATCCATTTAACTTTGGCAGGATGCGAAGGATACGAAGATTGCGAACTCGAATCCAAATGCGAATGCGAATGCGACACATGTCGCAAAACGCAGCGGGTGGCGGCCAAAGGCGACGCGTCAACAAAACTGGCGACATGCCGACTAACAACACCAACAACACACTCACACATACCATCAACACACACACACACACACACCAACAACAACACACTCACATCAGTCTCAGAGACATCCGCATTCATGTCCCGTGTTAAAAAGTCACAAAATATATATAAAAAAGGGGAAAAAAGACTTGAATGTCGCCTTCGCTAAAAGCGCACAAATCTTGGCAAACGTTGTGAATATGCAAGAAGGAGGAGGAGATGAAGAAGCAGAAGCAGGACGAGTCCTGCCAACGCAGACAATCAACACAGGATGTTTTTGCGCTCATTATGCGCCAGCTGCAGCAACAGCATCGTGCAACATGCAACATGCAACAGAAGCATGCGACGTTGTGTGCTTTGTTGCGCCTTCGCATAAACACAAAGTTAAAGAAACGCAGAGTAACGAGACTGGAAAGCTATGAGTACATTTTAATACCCTTCAATTCAAATTATTTTTATTTATATTCAAATTATTAATTTTAAATTATATTATTTATCTTGATTTTTTATTTTATTGATTTGCTGTCGACTAAGTAAAGTAAATAAGTATATAAAAAATAAATTGATATATATATATTTATATAAATAAAATAAAATAAAAATATACAATCAAAATAAATATATTGTCTAATACACAGAGAATAATTTAAATCTGAATAAAAACTGTTTTCTTCAATTCAGTCAACAGATTGAAAAAAAATTATTAACATATACTATTTAGATTTTTTGATCTTTTCAGTTTAAATTTAAATTCATATATAATTAATATATATTTAATATCATTTTAAGCTACTTAGTTTTATTTTAATTTTTTAAAACTACTTTCGGTGGACTGTTCTTAGTTGACAATAAATAAATATATAATTTGTCTTAGGCTTAAATAAAAAAAGTGTATTAAAATATTTATAATAGAGTATACAAAATTCGTTAGTAAATTCCCTCTTCTGGCATGTAAATAAATAAAAAGTGATGCATATGTCTGTAGTCTTCTTGTTTGTTGTGCAGGTGTGTGTATGTGTGTGTGTGTATGAGTGTGTGTAATTGAGTTTCACTTGAAGCCTGCCTGACATTGACTTTATTCAGAATGACGCTGGTGGAAAGACAAATAGGTACAAAACAGACACTGGGACAATCAAACAATGGCTGAAGGATGAAGGCACAGAGGAGAAAGACTGAGAAAGACTCACATTTGATTTTATTGAAGTGCAAGAAAAGCAGAAGTCAAAAAGGGTCTTAATGCACTTAAGAATTATGCGAGGCATGAGATAAATAAAACAAGAAAGCAACACAATCAAATACACGTCTGCACGTTTGTTCTGCTCAAGTTGTAAATATTTACAAAATTACAACACGATTTTAAAGTTAAGGAAATAACTCAAATTTTATGCTTAAAATATTATTTGAAATATTATTATTTGTTTTACTCAACGCTTTTTAATGCCAAAATTTATATCCAAAGTTAAAGAAGTAAAGTAAATTTTATGCTTAAAATGTGTTATTTATTTCTTTTATTTAATATTGTTGATACAAATATTTATTTTTGACGTAAAAATTAAACTGGATAAAGCTAAGATTTTAAAATTAAATATATATCACAATAATTACATTGAACAATACCTTAAATTAAAATAAATGGATTCAAACTATTCAACTTGCATTTTAACACATATAAATTATCATTATTTAATAGACTTTATTAACTGTTCACCTGCAATTCAATTAATATATACTTATAGTAAACATTTAAAATGCTAAATTTATAAAATTAAAATTTTAAATCGAATTTTTAAAAAGTCAATGCATGAATTGTTGACCAAAATTATCTTTGTAAATATCTGATTATTAAAATAATTTGTTGTAAATAGTCAACTTGCATATTAACATAAATTCCATTTAGTAGATTTCGATGACTTTTTGCACTCAATGCAATTCAGATATTTAAACCTTTCATTTATGTAGACACTGAAATAATTCGCAGTTGACACAGTTCTCATTTGCTGATAAATTCCGCAGGAAACCCACTAATATGACAGGATTAAGACCATGAAAAATGCTTGCATAATTGTCAAGTTATGTGCATTGAACAGTTTACTGTCGCATGCGATTGACAAGCCCACAAATACACACACACACACACACACACAGCAAAAGAGCCACAAAATCCACACAATACAAACACCACCCACTAGTTGAGGTGGCAATGAGTGTAACAGAGACAGACAAAGCAAAGAGTGAGAGAGAGAGAGAGAGAGAAATGTTGGCATTTTTGGACTGAAACTGAATAAGTGATTCAATGAAGTGAATAGTGATTAAATGCGAGTGAGTGTATGGACTACTGCTTGTCCCTTTTGCAGTGAATACATATATTCACATTCACATTCGCATTCGCATTTGTGTGGGCTCAGATCCCAAATAAGCAGCCTTTTCTGTTTCTGTGTGTGTGTGATTATGGATGCCTTTTGACAATATGTTCGATTACATTACATTACATTCATTTGTAGGTCGATTTATTGGCATATTTACGTATGTGTGTGTGATTATCATTTTGAAAATAGTTTGTCTATTTAAAGAATATCTTCGATTGTTAAATTATTGTCGTTTTTAAAAAATATATTACGTTTTATTGGTACCTAACGTTAACTACTTTTATAAGATATCATTCTATGAAATCGCAACCAGATCGAACCAATAGAAAGTTGGTAATGGCTGATTTAAGTTTAAAAGATATGTAAGTGCCTAAGAGTATGCAAAACAAATTATTTTACTTTTAATTAAATAAGTTACGGGTAAGCTATATCGGGAACTCGACTATAGCCTATACCGCTTTTTAATATTATTACTTATCGATAGACTTTTATTGTTATCGATAGACATTTAGCTAATTTCACATCACCAACGTGCCTCAGATTGCATCAGATTTTGGCTCAGTGCTGCAGCAGCCTGGCCAACATGTAGACACAGCAACAGCCGACGTCAGATATGTTCTTGTTGCCACTGCCCCCACTCTCCCCCTCCCCTTCTCTCCAACAATTCAAGCTGCCCCCATGCGTTGCACGTACGTCACTTCTCTCGTGTCGCTGCACTCACTCGTGCATACATGAAAGTCAATTAAGCGTATTAAGTGCAGCAGTGTGTGTGTGTCTGTCTATGTGTGTGTGTGTGTACGCTTATCATGGCATTTCTTGGCATTGAGCATCAAACAACAATCCCTCAATCCCACCCCCACTCCCCTTTTAACTGCTGTTGCAACCCTTTTAGGGGTAAACGCGACAATTGTCTGTCATTCGATTTCTGAAAGTGTCGTCTGTGTCATGTGTGTGTGTGTATGTGTGTCTGAAATGTTTGCGGCTGATTGCGGCTCTTAATTTGCTTAAAGCCATTGTCTTTTCCACAAGATAAGTGTTGGTTTTATTTATTTGATTTATTTACTTATACATATATTAATTACAATTATCTTGCCACAATAAGGCTTACTTGTTTGTATATTCAGAATTGATTATATTTTTATTATATTTTAACATGGGCTAATTTAAAAATTAAAACAAAAACAAATATATATTTCGTTGTCTTCAAAATATTTTTATTAATTTTTTTTAATTGTGTTGATTCTTTAAGTTATTTTTATTATTTTATTTTCTCATACATAGATGTTTTAATTCCTTTTAACATTGTTTTTAGTGCACTCGTATATTTGGGGCACTATTTTTTTTATTAGTTTACTGTATTTTAATTCAGATCAAAATTTAAAAAAAACTCTTTTTTTAAGTGCTTTATATTTCTTCTATTAAATTTATTTGCTATTTATTATACTTGAATTAAATAAAGTAAAAAGAAAATGTTCTTCAATAGTCATCGAAAGATATTTATCTGTTTTATTTGAATACTATTTTTTACGTTCTCTTTATTCGTTCTATATTTTGTCTACTTTTAAACAATTTTGTTGGTCAAAGTTAAAATAAATGGTGTGCGAAAATAATAAAAAATTCCATCCATACTTTCAACTTGACAGCACTGCACCAACACTTTGCTGGTCAACAAATATTTTGTAATTCTCATTAGTTTGTTTTGCTTTTGCAAAATTGAATAATAGAATTTCTGGCAGTTGGACAACTCTACGGAAACCCTAAAGTCTTCCTTCTCCACACTTTCCCTTTCCCCTGCTTTGCCTCAAAATAGCTATTTTCAAGTCACAGCATTTACATATCTCAATTCTCTCTTATGACTAGGGGGCACTCTTGTTGTTGTTGTCTCTGTTGCTGCTGTCTCTGTTGCTGCTGTCAATGGCGTAGACAACATTACGCATACGCAACGTTGTACGAGCAACGCCTGCAACGTTTTGCTGCAACTGCCTCAGCATGCAGAATAAGCTGCTCACACGAAGATACAGAGTGTTGTTGTTGTTGTTGCTGCTGGTGTTGCACCCTTAGACACGACACATGTGAGGCAGCAACCCCCTCCCCCTTTCATACTCTCGTCCTTCGTCCTCGTGCGCGCCTTTTGGAGTGTTAATTGTCGTATGCAAATTTTTGCGCATCCACAAAATGTAACAAAACACGATTTTGAAAGATGCAAATTGGGTGTTACTGTTGTTGTTGTTGTTGCTGTTGTTGTTGCTGGAGTTGCCAGGCAGTTGCCACAGGCACTGAGTGTCAAAATAAGCTTTAAATTACGACATCTCTGCCTCTGGGCGAACGTGCGGCGTTATTTGCAACTGACAAGAGTGAAAGTTATGCGAAGGGGCTGCAAAAAGTGGCCAACACCCCCGCCTAACACCCCTACCCCTGCCCCCTCCGCCTCCAAAGAGCATAACAAAATGTCACTTTTAGCCAGAATGCGTCCTGGAGTTGGCCCGGCTGACAGGGACAGGGACTATGGCCATGTCCAGACCAGGAGAGGACAGCCGAGCAGAGAAGAGTCGCATGCGTGATTGTGACATTTGATTAGGTTGCCTTTGTCGAAATGTTAATTTGTCCATTGAAGGTGCGCTGGACACTGGACACTCTGACTTCGTTTAGTGTCTGGCTTATCAAGTCTGAAACTCAAATTGCAGCATATTGTTTATTGTGGCTGAACTTGGCTGAAAATTCCCTACAAAAGGATAATTATCGATTTTAAAAGCAATTTTAAATGACAATCCTTGCCACACTTCAACTGCCACATTTCAACTGCATTTGAAAGACAAATAAAACAAGGCAAGAGTAAATTTCAAATTTGATTGCGAAGCGTCATTTTCCAAATTGAGACAAATTGCGGCTCAGCATTTACTTAAGGCAATCTCACTTATTACGAAAATTGACAAAAGACAAACGCATAATTGCCATATAATAATCATAATCCGCACAAAGCAAACACGTGCCCCCTGAAAATGTTCAAGAGAGACAGCTGCATAGTAAAAGATACCACACACACACACACAGCAGACAAAACAATTCAATTCGACAGTCGACACAGATATAGACATATACATATATATAGATATATTTATATAGAGACATAGACATAGGACAAGGACCGTGTCTGGGCTTTGTGTGTGCAGCTTCTTCAACTTGGCCACTAATTAAGAAGACAAACTCTGAGCTCTGCATATTCATACATATATATTCTCGCAAGGACTTTGACTATGAATTTCGAACTTAAATCCACAGCTGGCCTGCTTAATGTGAACAGAGTCTGAGTTCATTTTGACAAACTTAACCCACAATTGAGAGTCCATTCAAAGTGCTGCTTGAATCAAAAACAAATTCATATTTTAAGCTCTCACAATTCGCCTGACTGGACAATCAACTGATCTCTTAATTTTATTTTAGTATCGAAGTATTTTCTATAGGCTTAAAGTTGCTTTGCAAAATAAATGTTAAGCTGTTTACTTGGCTTTGAAGTATGTTCTTAGAAAAACATAAAAGAATGTCTAAAAAATAAACAACGGAAATCAAATTCATAATGAAATTCATTTATTAAAATATGTCATATTAAATGTATGAATTAAGTTGTTGAAAGTTAAATGAATAGCTGAATATTTTTCAAGCAATAATCAAGGATTGCATAAGAAGAACTTAAAAACAAAAAAATAAGACACTAAAAACAATTGTTGAAAATAAACTAAAAATTTACATTAAAAAAACTTATTTTAATAACTAAAAAAATTATGCGTCATATTTAATAACAATTATAATCGTTACAAAATTAAGTGCAAGCAGCAATCTAGAATTGTATAAAGAAAATTCTAAAACAATTTAAAATCAATCAAGAAAAATAAAATAAAGATTACTGTCAATAAAATTTATTTTTATAACTGCATTTTTAAAAAGACATTTAAAGTTGCTGAAAAATAAGTGATTAACTCTAAATAAGAAACACTTAAAAAAATATCTAAAAATAATTAATTAAAAATCAAACATTGATCAAATTTTATTTTAATAACTTAATAAAATATATGTCATACAAAATGACAAAAAAATTCATTTCAATTTATTTTAATAATTAAACTATTTATTTTCTATATTAAATTACATAACAACTCGCTGAAAATTAAGTGATTAACAACACATTTAAAAAGTAATAGTCGAGTATTGTAAAAGAAAACTATCAAAACAATTTAAAAGTAATCAACAATAAACAAAGATTTAAATTAATAAAATTATTTTTAATAACTAAATAATTTATTTGTCATATAAAATCTAATGAAAATGAAGCGATTAACTAAATATTTTACGAGCAATAATTTAGGATTATATTTGAAGTCGAGCGAAAATCCATTAATTTTACAGTCGCTCAATTTACAAACTGAACAAATTTGTAAAAAATTGCCGCCTAATTTGTAGTTTTATCACATACAACATTTTTAGCGCACTTTTATTTTACATTCGATTTTATAGTGTGTTTTTCTTGTTATTCTGGTTGCCCGCAGAAAGTCGCTGGCAGACATAAAAGTAATGGGCACACATACATACTACACACACACATGCAACACATACACACATACACACACATTCACATATGCCATGCCCTAAAGCAACCGTGCGCCAACGCCCACAATTGCCATATCATGCAGTATTTTTTATTATTTAATTTTTTTGCCATTTCGCCAAAAGTCAAACAGAAAATTTATTTATGGCGCTGATATGGCAACGCCAGCAAAGTGCACTTGATAATGGGCGGGTAGACGAGTGGTGAAGGGGGGAGGGTGGAAGGGTGGTAGACGCGGTTCTCTAGCATTTCGGGCGCGTTTAGAATTTTTCAACTGTTGCGCAAGGCATTTTATGAGGCAACCGAGAGCAAAACTCCCAAAAAAATGTACAAAAAAAAAACAGAAAAAAAGGCAGCAAAAATGAAGAATAAGCGACGCTTGCCAAATGAGAAAAACTGTAAGGAAAAACGCATAAATTTTATGACTGACTGAGCAGAGGCAGAAAGAGGAGAAGAGAGAGAGAGTGGCGAGTGAAGAGGAGTGAAGAGACAGGAAGAGGAGAGGTGAGCTTTGGCTGTTGTTGGGTTGTTAGCTGTTGCACTCAAATAACTGTATAGACCGCATTTTCACACAAAAAGTGCGCCGAAATTTTCGACTAAATTATTCATTGAGCGCGCAATTGAGCTGGAAATGTGCACACCACTTGCCAGTGTGTGCGAGTGTGTGTGTGTGTGTTCTTGGTTGTGTCTGCTGCCTATTGCTGCTCATTCGTCCTGTCTGAGCACGTAGAATTGGCTGGCTGTTTGGCTTTCCTGGTCGCTGGGGCAACTAAAACGTTTAAAAACGAAAAAAAAAACATAAAAAATAAAAAAAAAAAACGAGAAGGAACAGAGTCATATTGGCAACTCTAGTCATGCATGCCACTCAACCAATTGACACTTGGTTGGAGGTTGCAGGCGCCACACACCTGCCGCGGCAGAACGACTGGGAGTGGGAGGGACAGGCCATAAACGGAATTGTTTCGACATCAGACAGATTCGGGCGAAAAACAAGATGATCTGCAAATAAAATTTATGGCTTATAAATGATTAGCCAACGTTTAATTTGTAAATGTCTATTCGTGGAAACAAAACAAACAAATTTATTTAGATGAGTGGTGTTTAAACTCACACAATCAAGCATTCCGCTTGTGTGCGTAGCAGCGTTTTACTGCTTTACACTTAAGTCATATTTGAACTGTAGCATCCTTAAAGTTGATAATCAAAGAGAGCAAATCAGTAGTTGCAGTGTATGATAAAAGTCTTGCGCCGTACGATCTCTTCTCGTTGAACGCAGCTCAGCGACTGACATCAAGAAGGATCAGCTGATCAGATGCTTCGTGAGAGAATAAAAAGCCGAACACACGCGTCGTGAATTTACAAGCAGCACACGTGTTCTATTCTCTCTGTACACATGTGTTCTGGCTGCGACGCTGACAGAATTATCAACTACTTTGGCATTTTGGAGCACCATTGATTTCGATTATTTGTGTATCATATTACATTTATTAGGTCTTCAATCTGAAAACCTTAAATAGACATATTATATACGAAAAAATTCCATTACAATTGAATTACAATTCATCATCATCTATGAAAGTTATGTAAAAGTACAATACGCCCAATGAAAACGCATAGATACCTATGAAAATTTTTTAAAACTTTTGTAAGTTTACAGCCAAAGGCCAGAGTTGAAGTTACCTGTAAACGATGTAGTCAGTAGATAGGCCAACCAGTAAACATGTTTACCGTTAGTATCTTTCCAGTCAATCAACTTGAAAGCATTGAGTATCAAAAAAACGATAGCACAAATTCCCACTATCGCATACAACACGAAATACGCTTTCAATATTGTTTTGTGTTGCTGAAAAATAGTCAATATTATTAAAAAAAAATATAAAAAGTTAAATTCAAGTCACCTTCCAAATTCCAAAGAGCAGTAGGCAGACCAATAGAGTTAATAGAATATATAGTGTTATTGCTATTCCAAGCGCGACAGGACCTTTATCTAACTCATCATTTAAATATATAAAGTTATAACTAATTAATATAATATGTATTTATCAATGCATCTACCTTCTCTGATTAACACATAAATTAGAAATATGGCCACTAATACTTGTAAAAGTGCTGCGTACAATGATAACCAGCGGGATATCTTCCTTGATGGCCACAAATCATCCCAGACACAAATACACATTTTGTGTCCAAATTAATTTTGAATTTCACTATAATTTAAATTTATCAATTGACGTTACTCTCAAAGGAATCATTTTTACAAGTGTACATAGAATATGAATATATTTATGGCTCTTAACCTTATTTATTTTAAATAAAAATAAACGCATTTCATGGCAGAAAGAAACTCAAATATGTTAAAAAAGAAATTAGTTTTATTTGAGGATTTAATTCATTTTTGTAGCTTTTTTATCTGTGGTATCGATCATATTAATTACATTTTCGTATATCTGTGGATCATAAGATACATATAAAATATAAGTGAAGAAATTATAAATTTTTTTTTCTTTAAAAATTTTACATTTAGAAAATCGGTCGAAAATAGCTTTAAATTATAATTTACACCGAATAAATGTGGGCAAATGCCTGATTCGATTTTAAATTGCAACTTAAAATCTAATTAATATTTTTTATATTATTTTTGTTTTGTATCGAAAATCCTCCCTTATTTTTAAGCCAGGCTGAGGATGTTTTGCATATGCCTAAATTAAGTATTATTGGGGAAAGTGCCTTGACAATACAATTCTTGTGTGCATAAATTAATTAAAGCCTTTTTTGTTGCAAATCAGAGTAGGGAAACTCACACACAATTTATCGAGCTGTGAATGCGGGCAAAGTACAAATGATTGGGGTATCTTAATTGCATTTGTTGTTGCTGTTGTTGTTGTCGCATTGCAAAAAGGGGGCGTAACTGACGTGATTTGATGCACATTTGTTGTTGGACCGACCACAACAGTCGTCACATCAATTTGCTGTAGGTTGACAGATTGAGGCGAGGCAGGAGCCAAAGATGTCATCGTCGCATCCTCGAATCCTTCACATCCTTCGCATCCTCCGCATCCTCGCATCGCTCATAACTCAGTGCTCAACTCATGCCAATGCTTGGCCATTGGAAAACTGTAAAACTCATTTATCAAATGGCCAGGAACGCTGCTGACCTGAACCTGCACTTCGTACTCAGACTCGGACTTGGACCACAAAAAGTGCAACAATTTCTGTGGCGCCACATTCAGCAGAGTGAGGGAGATGGAGAAAAAAAAGGCGCCAAGAGCCAAGAAAAATGCCTCAACCCTTAAGCTCATGTCTAGCAGGACGCACTCATAAATCATAAAATTCCATGGCGCCATCGTCATCTTTATAATCTGGCAAGGCGGCTACGTTTACACTCCTCTTCCTCTCGGTCTCTCTCTCTCTATCTTTGCCCCTTTTGGCCAGCTTGCCTCAACAAGTCGAAAGGGAAGGAATCGGTTGAATCCTTCGCCATCTCGTGGGTGCAACCGCTGGACTATGATGTTGCAATTTGTAGCTGGTAAAGTGTGAAATTGCGTTGGCAACGCGAATTGTTTTTCAGTCAACGGTCTGCGGGGATTTTATTCGATGCCTTGTGAATACCTTGTGGACTCAGTTCTTAAGCTTAGGAATGCAAGTGTGTTTATTTGAAATTTGTACACAGCAAAAAAACAAAACAAATCATTTTCAAATTCAAGTTTAATATTTGTGATTTTAGCAGGTATTTTATGATTACATATATGTATTTAGGCTACTGTTGTTAAACTAATCATTAAATAACATCAGCATTATAATTAAAATTCAAAATAATTAAACATTTTATCACACTGAAAAATTCTTATAAAGTACGAATAGTTTAAAAAATTCAGAAAAATAAAAAATTGTACTGGATTTAAGAAATTCCCAGAATTACGAACTTTTGACACCGTTTGAATTTGGTTTTAAGCAAGAATGCCGTATGCTTTTTTCCCGTGCAGAAGTGCAAATAATGTAACACTGATCTCTAGTTAATGTGCCTAATCCCAGTACCCAACTCAACGCCCTGACTTGCACATTTTACAATTTATTTACACATTTTGATGCAAAGTAAACGCGCAAATAAATCAATTAACACACTTACTCGTACCTTTGTCACACCTGCAGCCGTTCCAACTTAAGTCCATTTCAACCTGAGCAAGGATCCTTACTCCGACTCTGAATCAGAGTCGCCTTCCAGCCAAACTGTTGTCCTGTTTTGCAGTAGCTAATTGATATAAACGACTGTCTCCTCCGGTTCGTAATACGCCGGGCAGGAAAAAAAGCAACCTGTGCAGCTTTCACTGACTTTTGGCTTTATTAAAATTTATGCGATGCCACTATAAGAGTTGCACTTTCTTTTTTTTTATTGTATTTATTTTCATTTAAAAACTCAACGCGTCGCATTAAGTTAAAGTTGTTAGATCTTCTTGCAGCATTCGTCAGTCTAATGTAATTCAGGGCATTTATTTACACCTGCTGCTGTTGCTGACTAAACTGTGTGCGCAACACTGACATGCAACAGAATTTATAATCGCACACACACAATCTGAGCACCTGCTGCTTCCACCTGCCCACAAATTTTGCGTACGTTAGTTGTGGGGGCGTTGTGTCGCCAAGTGGGCGTGTCGATGGCACACCCAAAGGGAAGAGTTGGGGAAAGTGAAGCAGCTGGAGCATCAGATGGAGCAGGACCGAAAAACCTGGTCGGCATCAGCCTGGTGCATCCATCGTTGACGCTGTCTGGCAAAGTGCGTGTCTCGATTTCTACATAATTAAACTACATCAACCATGCCACTTGCCACTTGCCACTGGCCGTGCCTCCAACAGCTGCCACTGCCACTGCCACTGCCACAGCGTCGTCTCGGCTTTTTCGATTCGTGTGCGTGCCATCGCCATCGCCACTTCCGGTTGGCGTCGGCTGCATCCGGGCAACGGGCAACGAGGACCCACAACTTTGGCGCTAAACTTTTAATGCACGTGCAGAATACACAGCGAGAAAAGTAGAGGCAGTGAGTCAGAGAGAGAGAGAGAGAGGGTGAAAGAAAAGCATAATGACAGAGAAAGAGAGAGAGAGAGAGATGAAGTAAGAGAGAGGCAGTGGCTGACTTTCGGGCAACGGATTGTGGCAGCATTCGGTGGCATCCGTTAGCTGCAGTTGCTTGATATGGCAACGCCGACAGGCGACAAAATTGTAGAAAACAATTTAATTAAAAGAACTAAAGATCAATAATAGGCTTGAGTTGCCTAACTTTAAATAAAGTTGAATATATGACTGTGAATATTTATAACTCAGCTGCTAAATTTCTTTACGTTCTAAAAGATATTTATTAATATCAAGGTTATCAGTTAGTATTCCTTAATATGGAAAAAATCCATATTGATAGTCTCAACTGTTTATTTATCAAGCGAAATATTATAGTACATGTGCATTAGAGTGGGTCAATTTGTATGGAGCAAAAATAAATTTTTTTCGATTGTCAAGCGGTTGGTCAAAATCGTAATCTACGACGAATTCTAAGAAGATTTGCCCAAGAAACCATTGGTCTAAAGTCAAAATCGAGCTTCCGATTTTTAGCGTGAAATATGGGAAATCGTATGAAAAGTAAAAAATTATCATTATTTCTCGTTAAAAATCGGAAGCTCGATTTTGACTTTAGACCCATGGTTTCTTGGGCAAATCTTCTTAGAATTCGTCGTAGATTACGATTTTGACAACCGCTCAAAATCGAAAAAATTTACCCACTCTAATGTGCATATTTATTAAATTAATTAAAAATTCAATATTATTAAATTTGCCTAATCTCAAAAAACAACACATTAACTTTTTATTGGAGAGAAGTTGTTAGACTCAAGAGATCTGTAATTAAGTTGTTAGTCTCAAGAGATCTGTAATTAACCGAAACGATTTAGATTTAGTATTTTACTTAAGGCTCTTAATATATATATATATATATATATTTTTTTTAATAATAATATAAAATTATGGGGCATTCCATTCACATCAATAAATAACAAATAATATTAAGTAAATTTATTTGCAATAATTCCTTTAATAAGCAATTTTTAATTATACAATACCATTCACAACTTCTATAAAATAATGTATTCTATTCTCTCAAATACATATTTAATAATATTTTATTCTATCTCTCCTATTTTTCCCCATTCTATTATATTTTTTGTTTTCTTTTGACCATAAAAAGTGTTTAGCCAAAAGTGCTTTTGCCATTAAATTAGTTCCAGCGTCTTAGAGTCTTATATTCTTATAAATATTTAAGCAAAGTTCAAATACGTGATTGATGAACATTGATACTAATTGTAACTAGTTTATCAAACGGAAGAATTAAATGCTGAACTCGAATGTGACATTTGTGTTGGTTGTCCGAATCTTATTTGGAATGTAGTTTGTGTTTACATGTGCGTGTTGTTGGCTTGGCTTGCTACTATAAACTGTTATTGCTGTTGTTGTAATTGTTATTGCTGTTGTTGTTGTTGTTGTTGTTGTTTTTGTAACTGCGTCTGCCTCGTTTGTACGAAAATTTGTTGGAATTATTTCGAGCAGTTCTAAATTTCGCAATAACGAGCCGCATTTGACGGGCATACAAATTGCATTCTCTCCCCTTTTCCCTCTCCCCTCTCGGCCCGTCACGTCGTCATTTCCTCCCACTGTGTTTGAGGTTAAAGTGGAGGCTAAAACAGCTCTTACTCTCAGTTAGTCGCTTGGCGTTTTGTTAAAGCCATGTCAAGTGTATGTTAGTGTGTGCGTTGGTGTGTGTGCTGTGTGTGTGTGTTCGTTTGGTTGTGCAAGTGCTTTCAATTTTCTTGGTCTGACTTAGTTTGCCATTTTGGTCGGTTCGCTGCAGGGCAGCCAAGTTTTTGTGCCCGGGATTTGTTGGCCGATTTTGGCCAAGTTGCAGATAGTACATAATTAAATAGCTTAAACATGCCAGCCAAAGCAAAAGCGGGCAAAAACCGAAAACAACATAACAACAATTTAACTTGTGCCATCCCCAAAGATTTTGTAACCTTAAGTGCCAAAATATTTGTGCAAACTTTTCAATTTTTCAACAGATTTTTCTCCTTCTGTGTTTTTTTTTTTTTATTGTTCATCGCATTCTCTTTTTGGCTCGCCCAATTTTTTTCGACTTGTGGCAATCTTTTTGATTTAGCTGCGGAGCCATTAACACGGATTGATTGCCCCAAGGACAAAAGACGTCAAGTGGCTTAAAGGACAAACGCTGCCAGGACATTCAGGACGGGAGTGTGCGTGAAATGGGGATAATTTCCGATAGATTGTGGGCATGAGAATGAGAATGTGGGCGAAATGTTTTCCTTTTCTTTTTTTTTTTTTGAGAAAATTGAAAAGTTGCCTTGTCTATTTTACGCATCTTGGAGCATTTTAAACTGTTGCCATTGTTGCGAGTGACATTTATCAATTGATTTGAGCCGGGCTTTGACTTTCCAACGTAAACAGAAGAAGCAACTAAAGTAGATGCAGATGATCTAAATAAACATTTAATGCTGATTGATATGTATTGCGCACAATTCATTTTGTTAAACACTTTATATACAAATTTAAATTTTTTATTTGCATACAATACTTTTACATACCCTATAAAAAATCTTTTTATAATATTAACAAATTTTATAATACTTAAAAATTTTTACAAAATGTTATATACAAATTTTAATTTTTTTATGCATATCATACATTCAAGTACCCTATAAAAATCTTATTTTAAAATTAAAAAAATAGTAAAACATTTTATTTTATACACATTTTATTTAATATATATATATTTTAAATACCTTCAAATACCCTATTTATGAATTTATTTGATAATATTAAAAGATATTGGTTCAGAGCATTAAACTTGTTAGTAAAGTTCAGTTAGGAAATTAGTTAAAATTTTGTTTACACATTTTAATTTTTTTATATGTTTTACTATATACCTTCAAATACCCTATTTATATTTTATTTTTAATATTAAAAGATTGATTCAACATTTTATATATAAATTTATTTGTTTATATGTATATTATGCTTCCACATAACCTATAATTAATCTGTTTGTTATAATAAAAAAAATTATTACCCACTTAATTAATAAACTACTCTTTTCATCATTTGCCAATTTCAACGCATTGCTAGCTGAATTGTGTATGTTAATTGCGCTTTGCACATCCATAAAGTATCTTTTATTTATCTTGTTTAACTTTTATTGCATTGGTTTTTTCACATACACATAAAATAATACTGCCAATTATGCTGCAAGTCGCGAGCCTTAGGATAAAACGACTTCTTTTAATTCGTTTATTATCAACAATTAAATTACATTATTCGACACATTAACACGACAGAATTGTAAGTTACTTGGGGTACAGTATTGATTGCTTGTTGGCGAACTCGAATTTATGGCTTAATGTGTCGATCATAAAACGACACACAAATAAAGTAATAATAAAAAAAAACTTATCGATTAAACAGTCGACCAAATAGCAAAAGAGGCCTCTGAACTTTGCTGCTTTTTTAAACACTTGCCCCACATGCATGTTGCTCTTTCTTTCTGTCCCACTCTCCCTCCTTCTGTCTCTCTCTGTCTGTCACTTTCTGCCTCTTTCCCTGTGGCTGTCATGCTAATAAGAAACGCTTTGTTATGCATTTCCTTCCGCTTACGTGGCCTGACTTAAGGCGCATTTGCAAAATTGAAGACGAAGTGCAAGTGCCAGCAAATTGTGGAACCTTTCGATAGGTTGGCGAATCATCCCCATCCCCTGATGGGGAGCCAAGGGCACAAGCCTTAAAAACGTAAATTGAAAACTTTGCCCTTAACGTGGTGTGTGTGTTACACACAGCACTGTTCTGTTTGGAAGTTGGTTTTGGCCGTGTGCGTGCCTTGTCAACATAATTCAGCAGTTGATTGAATAGAGCCAGGACTGGAGACTGGTCTTCCGTTGTAGAGAGTCGTAAGGGGAGGGGAAAGGGGAAGAATGGGAATTGTGGCGCCTGTCGGCGACATAAAATAAAATACTGCTCAGTCGATGGCCCGTTATCCGTTTTTGTTGTTGTTGTTGTTGTTGGCAAACTTTTTGCTGCGCCAGTTTTAAAATCAAATGCCTCATTTGTACGGCTTACGCTTACGGATGTGTAGACGAAGTCGGAACCAGAGTTGGAGTCGAAATCTACCGGTTCCGGTTGCGCAAACCGCAAAGATTAATTTGTTATTGCTGAGTGTCGTTGTCGTTGTTGTAGTTATTGTAGTTGTAGGTCTTTGCCAGGAAGTCCTGTCGGCGCTGGAATTTTTAGCGCAGCACTAAAGGTGCAAAGGAATTTAATTAAATGTTCTTCTCACTGCCATGCTAAAAGTTTTACAGGCACTGCAGCAGCCCCCTCAAAACCCCCTTAAAACCCCCTCCGAGCCCCCTCAAATCCTCATCAGCAGCCACCTCATTCGGCCACACAATGGGAGCATTTTGTTGTTTGCGCTTAGGAAGGCGGCATTTTTGGTTTTCGGTTTTCGGTCTTCAGTTTTTGGCCCTTAGCCCATTCTAGAGGCTAACCTGTCGTCAGAAGCGCAGCTCAATAAACTTGACAAATTTGCATAGCCCTGGCCTGATTGTTGCCCTTATAAGTGCACTCTTCCCCACCCCCTCCCCAAGGGTCCCTCTCTTCTGCCTGGACCCAGAAAAGTTCGGTACTAACAAGATGTGAAAGCCGCTTTGACAGCACAAGTACCAAAGAAAGACGCAGTTATTTGACTCACCAAGGTGCTTATCTACAGTGGGCCAAGAGTCGATTTAAAGTGTTAAAAATGTTTTAGCACAGTGGGCGAAATTTGACCTTCAATAAACAATTAAAATATATACAATTTATGTAATGAAAGATTTTTAAAGGGGTTTTAAAATATTATTTTGGCTCATTAATATATAAATACCAATATATAGCTACTAATATTCAAATTTTAAATTTTTAAATTCTTTTTAAATTTGTTATTGCATTTTTAAACAAGCTTTAAAAGAAATGGAATTCAATGATTTCTAAAAAGGGTTCAAAAATTGTATTTTATTAAAATGTATATAGAAACAAATATGTATATAATTACTAATAATCCAAATTTTGAATTATTAAATTTAAGTTAGGTCTAACATTATTAAAAGGATATCCTTTAATGAATACAATACAATTTATATAATTTAAGGCTTCCAAAAAGGGTTCCCAAATTGTGTAAATTATTAATATTTTAATTTGAAATTTTTAATTTATCTTAAAAATTGTTTTAATTTATTAAATATGTATACTTAAAATCAAACATGTTTATTATTATTATTATTATTCGTGAGTTCAATTTTTACGTTATTTTTAGAGACTACAATTTTGTCGTTATTTGCCATATTTTTGGCAAAAAAAAAAAACCATCAATCAGATTTGAAGTAAAGTTTTAGACTAATATTGAGCCCAGACGGCAAAGTGGGACCAACAAACGACGAGGACGACGACGAGCTCAACTAAGGCCAGACAGAGCCCAGAGCTAGTAAAACAAACTGATCAATGGGCTATAATACGACAGACCACTGAAGGGTGGAGGGTGGAGAGTGGAAGGAGGCTTTCAGAATTGGATGAGACTGAACTGGAGTGGGAACTGGAAACTGGGAACTGGACCAGGCAGACATAACAGGACAGCTGGCATGAAAAATTATTTACTGCAAGAAAAATCGCATGCAACATTTTTGCAGTGCGAGACGAGGCCTTAAAGGCATTGTGTAAGAGAGGGAGAGAGAGGGAGAGAATAACGCATTGGGATTGGGGATTGGGATTGGCATAGTAAACGTGAGCGGGTTATATTGTATGTAGTAGCCAACGATGACCAGGGACGGCAGTTGGACGTCAGATGATGAAGTTACCAATGATGATGATGGGCCATGGTTGAAGCAGAGAGAAAGAGAGGCAGAGTAAGAGGTAGAGGCAGAGAGTCTGATGCTCATGCTGACGATGACTATGCAGGCGACACAATAATGCTGCCATTAATCTTCTGGCACGACTGATTTGTTTGACTTACGGCTCACGGCGACAGGAGCAGTCCGAGTGGGAGACAGAGAGGGAAGACATGCAGAGAGATGGATAGACAGATAGATGTATAGATAGATAAATGGAGAGTGGTAGCTGGAGCAGCTTAAAGCCGGGCCAAAAGCAGCAACAGTCACAGCCACAGACACAGCCACAGTAAGTTGCCAACGCACATTACAAAATAATTTGTGTAAATCATTTCTGGCATTATGTAATTGTCTTCCAAAATAAAACAGCACTCACTAATATTTTAATTGTGGGGCCATCAACACCAATCAGACACAGTCACCGACAGCTGTCAGCGACACAACCAAGGCGGCATTCATAATTTCTAACTTGTTAATGAAAGGTTTTCCTATCCATCAAGTGTGCCAATATATGTACATGCCGCGCAGCCACAGTCTAATTACACTAGGCAACAAGGCATAAATAAAATGTTCGTATAATTTTATAATTTATTTTAATTTCTGATGTTATTAAAAAAGTAAATTAATTGGTTCAACAATCGGAGCTGGGATTGAGGAAAACTAAGAAGAGCGCAATCTAAACAAGAGGTATTCAGGGGTGCAACAGAAATCGCTTTCGCTTGAATTTCACTTAAATTTGTTTCAAATGATTAGCATATTTGTATGTTTTTAAGTTTATATAAATTGCAGTAGGCACATCAAAATAAAAACACATTAAAGTTAAAAGCAAGTGAAAACACAAGATATAAGTAAAAAGGTATTTAAAAAACTTTTCTGTTTAACATCCCATATTGTTGAAATTATTGGCTAAAATAGAGACCTTGATATTGTGCCTTATATTTTTACATATGTTTCGAAGCACTAGAATAAATACTTGAAATTCATTGTGTAATTCTTTTGATTTGATTTGCGGAGGGCATCAAAAAATTTTAAATAAACTACAGCTGCAAATTAGCCAAGACAAAAATTAAAATTAAAAATGAAAATGAAAGTATTAAACAAACAATTCAAATTGAAGTTTGTGGGGTAAATAAAATGAAAGATTTAAAACAGATTGGTCATAACTGTTGCATAAACTTTAACTAAGCTATAAAAGCCTTTACTATGTCCATTTTTTTATGAATATAGTGCATGTAATAAAAGTATTATTTAAAACTGATGTTGTTTAGTGTGCCTAAGGCTGTCGGCAAAAATGTTATAACAAATGTTTACCGCATGTTCAGCCATCATTATGTCATGTGCGTTCCCTCTCTCTCTTCCACTCTATCTCTTTCTCTCTCATGTCACGATTAACAATCACTCAGCTGCCGTTGCAGTTGCAGCTTTCAGACAGAGACTCAGACTGAGGCTCAGAGTCAGATTCAGGCTGAGAGTTTGAGAGTTAGAGGCGCACAATCGGTGTCCGATACAGCCTCGAAATGGACTTGTTCAACTTTCGATTGGCCAGATTGCCGTCAAAAGCGAAAACTCTGGTCGATGGGAAAGCGAATGGGAGACGGGGAGTTGGTGGCGTCAAGTGGTGGAAGCCAATCCAAACAACGACCGCAAATTACTCCACTTGAGTGCGAAAATTGCAGAAAAGTCAGTCAAGTGAAAACATTTTTTTTTTTTGCAACTTCTCTTGCCAATATTTGGCTTTCGATTTGGACATTTGATGCATTTTGGACTTGGACAACGTCAGCTCTGATTGCAGTTCAGTAAGCTTTATGTTTTTTTTTTTATTATTGTATGGACACATTGTGATTGCGTGTGTGAAGATGAGTTTGAAATGTAGAAGGCAGTCATGACTATGTCATCTTATAAGTGATTGAGTTATGTCATGGAGCTGGAACAGAGATAGTAAAATTATAAATAAGCCGTTGTCAGACATCAACTTTAAGCCATTACCCAATTGATGACCATTTGTGCTATTAATTATTACGTGTTGCAACTGCCACCCCATTGTCATTAAAAATTTTATGTTTGATCATCAACTGGCATTTAGTTAAGTGAAAAAGGTGTAACTAACAACCGCAATGAGGAAGTGCCAAAAATGCTTAGTTTATTGTTGATGTTGTCTGTGTTTGTGGTTCATAAAAATGCGTTCATTTTCAGGGCAGGTCACTTACTCAAACTCAAACTTACTCAAACATCCAGCTGTAAATTTACGGCAATTACAAGAAATGGCATTCACCACACACACAGACACACACGCAAAGTTCCTCGTTGCCTTTGATTGTGCACCATGCAAATCATCATTAACTAAATTGCTGCTCATTTCGCCAAAACTCTGCACTGGCCATTTGTCTAAAGCCCTCGCCGCTTTTGACTAATTTCGAGCGTTGCGCATACGCCCCGTTGGATAAGTAAAAATAAAAAAAAAGTAACTGAAATTCAAATGACCATTGCAACTGTTGTTGCCATTCAATACCCTGTACTGCACATCTTAAAACTTACAAACTGTGCAACTTAAAATGCAGCACAATCAATTATGAACTAAAATCAAATATGCTTTACACTAAAAAAAAAAAAATAAAAGCATATTCGAACTATAGCATCGTTACAGTTGGCAACTTAAACAGAGCAAAGCATTAGAACTTAAATGGTTTTCAGTCTTTAAGTTTAAGCAATAGGGTGTGTGCAAGTTTATCACATTATGCTGCACACTTTGCAATTTTTCGCATTTTGCGTTTTCTTTTGCACAAAGTTAGCGCTAAGTGGGCGGCTTTTCATCGTGTAATTTTCTGTCAAATTTTGTATGATTTTCATTTGATAAATGCATAATACTTAATACCACCAGACTGACCACAACTGTTGTTGGTTTTCGCTTCCTGGTCTGACAGCTGACGAAAGACAACTTGCCACAAGAGCTTGCCCCAATGTGGCAGCTGTCCGTCAAGGTAAGGGTGCGGTGTTGTTGTTGTTGTCTTACTCTGTTAGCCTGATGAGCTCAGTTTGATTGTTATGGCCAGCCAATAAAAAAATGGTGGAGAAAACAACTACCACAAATATTGTATCATGAAATTGTGCAGTAAAATTGCCTAAAAAACTACTACTATTAAAATGCCTTTTGGATAATAAATGAGTGGGTGTGTTTCTAATCAAGCCGAATGCCTGGAAAAACCTTTCACAAAACCCAGGAAATTTATTTGGTCTTAACTTTAGTTTTCGGCTTCGGTTGATTCATGAATAGATAGTTTATTAAAGTTAGTCAGTTTATTTGAAAATAGTATATGCAATAAAGTTAATTTGTTTATTGCCTTGTCAGTTAACAGCTTCAATTAGTCAGATGCAAATTCCAAAATACTTTAAGAATAGTTTAGACAATTAAAGGAAAAATATTTAAAAGTGAAATGACTAAGAAACTGGCGAATTTTGTTGCCCTTGATACAAGAGTTCCAATCAGCCAAGTGCAGTCAGTTGGCCAAAAACAATTCTCAATTTTTGAAAGATTTTGTGGCTGAACGTGAACTGTGTTTTGTGTTGCTTTCTTTTTTTTTGCAACAAATTGAACATTTTCATTAGATTTTGGGCGGACAGCAAGAACTACTACAAACAGAGTGAAAAACAAAGAAAATTCGAGACGTCGACAAAAATCCCGTTCGATAGAGAGAGAGAGAGAGAGAGAGCGTTTTCTATTGAGTTTTCTATGTGCTCGCTGGGCACATTCAATTGTAATGCCCAGGAGAGTGATTCAATTGAATTTGTTTGTTTTAGTATACGGTTCATTTATTTGCAAAAAGCGAATGAATAACATAGGCCACATACGCAACACACACACACACACACCCACATACACACGACTTATGCTCTCTGTGTGTGTGTGTGTGCGCATATAATTTGAACTTTGTCGAACTTCCGGTCAAATGGCGAGCGAGTCTCGAATCCAGGCGGCAGGTTTTGGTTTATAACATATGTGTGTTGTGTGTGTGTTTGTTTTTGGGGGGCATACAAATGTGGCATTGTTCAAGTGCTGGAGTCAAGTATGCACTACTGTATGTAGTATATATATATATATGTACATATATATGCATGTGTGTGTGTCTGCAGAAACTTTTGCCTGCTTTTGGGTAAGTTGCTGTTGCCCCAGGGGAGCGCTTAAGATTTCATTGTGTAAATTTACTGCGGCGCTGCTCATGAGATTCACTCCTTGCTCTTGTTGTTGTTCTCCCCCTCCTACTTCTCCATCTTGTTGTTGTTGTTGTTGCTATTATTGCTCATAAAGCTGCATATAAATGCGCAAGAAAATTCAAATCGCGAGCTGCTTAAAAATGAACAACAAATGAAATTCCCATAGGTAGCAAACGATGTGAACCCGTTGCCCTGGACCCCGTTCCGGACCCTTAACGGGCACGGACACGGACCCATGTGGCGTATGCGCAACTTGCATATTCAACCAAGAGAAAAATAGAAGTAAGAAAAGGAAAAAGAAGTCGGCTCAGAGTCGTTGTCTGCGTGGCAAAAGTTTTACTTAGCTGCAGTGCGTTCGGTTCACCTGTTCTTGTCTTGATTTCGTCTGTCCTTGCTCCTTTCTGACTCCCTTCTGACTCCCTTTGCTGTCTGTCTGGCAATGCAGCAGCAGCAGCACAGGCAACATTTAATGTCATGTTTGTAAGTTTCTAGACGATCCCAACATGCGACGACTGCGTCTTTTGATTCCTTCCGCTCGCGTTTGGCACTTTTCGCCATTTTCACACTTTGCTTTCGTCTTCGTCCTGCTTCCTTCCTTGACTCCCTCCCGCAATGCCTGTCCGTGTTGGCATTTTGGGCCTGAGGTTAACTTGGGGTTAGCCTGTTATTCGCTTAGCAGCTGAATGAAAGGTTCCTTAAGTTTCTGCTCGCATAACAATCAAGTTCTTTTAAATCTTCTATTTAATTTAAAGATTTGTACAAAATGTAATATGTAATTAAAGACATAGCTCATTTCTAATATGTAACTATTTGTTATAATTATAAGAAAATGTATTTTTAATCATCAGTAAAAATTCAGTACATGTTATTTACTAATGATTTTAAAGAGTTGATAATGTAAAACACAACAATGCGCTTAAGCAACAATAAAACATGGGAGAACAAAGCACTCGTAACATCCCATAAAACTGATTCACGCATCAGCTTAAGGCAATGGGTTGAGTGCAGGATTAGAGTGTAGAATGTTAAAAGATAGGTTTGCAGGGTATAGCACGTACTTTCACTTGATGGGGAAAAAGGATTTCTATCCTCTAGATGTTATTATTATTGTTGTCAATGCTTATAATGCTAAACTGATTAAAGACAGCAACATTGAGCCTGCGGAAAATACGTGGAGAACATATTTACCATCGACTTATACAGAATATACACACTGAAATAAATACATTTACATAAGTTGCAGACAGTGCGCATAAATTATGCTAAATACTTAATGGAAATCGTGAACAAAGAACTGACTGAGTGACTGACTGACAGATTGCCAAGCTTATTATTGACAACAACATCTTTGCTGGCACAAAGTCTTCCTGGCTCATTAGCCCACAAAATGTGTGTCAAAAGTTGACAATTTTGAAGTAATTAAATTTAAATTGAATTCTGAAGTCAAGAAGTTGAAAAATCAGGAGACGCAACAGGATGTCGGAAGGAGACAAAACTTTTTTAATCCTTTGTTCGTTTGTTTTCTCGAAGGGAACATGAGTTTGCGCTTGTGTGTGTGTGTGCATTTCCGTATTATTAAAATTTTAAATGAAAAACTTTTTATACAATGAGCATATAAATAATACAAAATTTGTTAATGGGGTCTCTTTGTTCTTGAAGCATATTAAAATCTAATTATTTTTAGCTTTTATTTGCATTTTAAAATATTTATTATATAATATTATATATATTAAGTTATTTATTTTTATTTATTTTTTAATTATACCGTCATATTGTTGCTGGATTCAAACGACAAATACATAAATATATTTACTTTATAAGATATTTATTATGGTATATTTAAAAAATTTCATAATTTTTATTTATTTTTTAAATAAAACATCAATTTGTTATTTCATTAATACGACAAATACATTAATACCTTTACATTATAAAATATTTATTATATTATATTATAAAATATTTATTATATTATATTATAAAATATTTAATAATTTTTATTTATTTTTTAAATATACCGTAAATTAATACGACAAATACATTTAAAACTTTGAGTTAAAAATGTTCAACCAAGTGTAGATTACCTTATGTAATCTGTATGCGACGTTTGTTAACTCTTTGAGCCTAATGCCTTGTGATTTGAGGCTGAAACTGGTTTTCGGTGGCTTGAAAACGCATTCTCCCAACTGAATCGATGGCCATAAAACGTAGTCATAGTCCAAATGTAGTCATAGAATCGGGAATAATATGGCCAAAACGCCTGTCGCAAAAATGCAGATAACAACGACGAATTGTTGTTAGCAACACATTTCACATTTCAGGCGTGACAACCAGATCGACAGTGTTGACTTACCCCCAAAAAATATATGTATTCCCATATCCCATTGCACATGACCATATCCATAGACATTTCATGTGAATTGCATCCGCTGCGGTCGATGTCGCTCTACAAATGACTCACAATTAAAATGCGATTCGATCCGCATGAAGAAAAGTAATGCCTAACTGGCTTAGGCTTCTCTGGCTGCCACTGAAAGCGAAAGCGAAATTGTTATTTTGCAACATGCAACCGCAACAGCAACAACAACAACAACAGCAAAATCGACTGTGCGGCGTCTCGCAATAATTGCGGGCAAATATTACATGAGAGTGAAGTCGAAGTCGAAGTCGGAGTTGGAGTTGCTGCGAGACGCGTCGAGTCAATGGCTGAAAGCGTCATTCGGCCTCGCCCAGTTTTAACTGCACATTATCGAGGCTGTCGATGACGATAACAGCAAGTGCACTAACGACAACAACAACAGCCAGACTGACATCATAATTATTGATTGTGCTACCGCAGGCTGTAGTAATTATGCCAAAAGCGCGTTTGCTTTTGCTGTGTGTGAATGTGTGTGGCAGATTGTAACGAAAGCAAATTTAAATCAAAATGAAAATGAAAAAATGAAATGAAAAAGTTGAGGAAAAGACGTCAAGGAAATCGATCAGACTGCGCACATAGTTACTTCAAAATAACTGACAGCACTAAGGCATACCGTACAATTAAATATGTATTCAGTTTTATATTTTAGAATAATAGTTAGGGTGTTCACTTGACCCTAGCAGCGTTGCAGATTGAAAACGTTGCAAGCTTGCTACGAGAACAGCGCTTTATGTGGAAACACCACTGCCTTAGAACATTACTAAGGTTTTTTTTTTTATTTTAAATAACTGATTTTATATTATTTACTTATCCACCTCTCTCTCTATAATATTAAATAAAAAATTAAAAAATAAAAAACAAAATCTCTCATTTTATTCATTAAATACCAATCATTAGTAATCATTATCAAATGAATAAGAATGCCTCAAATATATGATTATTTTATTATAAATAAAATGATTAAATTTTAAAATAATTTATCAAACTTCGAAATTTATGATTTAATAACAAATAGCTAATAATAACAGGGTATAAAGCGTAAATAAAAGCACAAAAATTGAAAAAAGCGGAGAAAAAGGAAACAAGAAAAAAAAATTTTCGTTGCCTGGCTTGAGCTTTGGTTTTTTAGAGCGTTCAGCGTCAACATGTTTTGTGGCGTCGTGTTATGAAATCGTTGGTAGCATAATTACACTAGGCACAACAACCGCAACAGTAACAAAACAACAACAACAGCAACGGCAGCAAAAAGAAAAGCAAGTAATAGGAAAAAACAACAACAATTACAATTACAGCTACACAATAAATGTAAGAAGGCAGCTAAAACTTGGCAATAACTGTGCCATATTTTTCTGTAATTAAATAGTGCGAAATATTGAAAGTTATTTGAATTTAAGTGGTATTGTATGTTATAAAACTGATTGATAATTGCAAGTAATAAACTAATGCTTCTGCACATTTTTTACTACTTGATTGCGCTAATATCAGTCTGTAAAAAGAAAAAAAATACATTCGATTGGTGTCGGATAAACAAAATTTCAATCGGTTTAAAATACACAAACATCATGTTCTTTCCTTTTTAATAAAATTCATTATTCGTTGCCGAATAGTATAAAAAAAGAACGTCATATGAACTTTAATAAATGCGCTTCATTTCATTTTTTTGTAACCATTTTGAAGATTATCATCTTTTTCATGATGCACAGCGCCTGCCACAAGGCCATGGTTATAGTAGCTGCAATTGGACAAAAGTTGAGGGAGACTTGAATGATGCCTGAACTTGGAATTGCTTCGGTCATGGGAATCGCTTCACCATCGTCAGACATTTTGTCTATTTTTTGTAAAATTTCTATTAAAATAATATATATATTACAAAGTGATGTATTTGACTTTGTATAAAATTTGTCAAGTTGGTAAATTTTTAAGCGTATAAATATGACTGATTAGTAGGCTGTGTGTTATATTTCAATACTTTGATTTAAAAAAGTAAAGTTTATGTATTCACTTTAGATGCAAATCGTTCAAATGTTGACAGACCAACGCATATGTCTAATTGACAGCTGCATTCATTAGCTTTTTACTTCTCAACCCCTTTCTCTCTTTTTCTGTATCTATCTCCCTCTGCTCTGACTCTTCGCAGAACTGACAAGATTGACAAACACGCAAACGGGAGACGGCACAAGAGTTGTGGCAACTGTACAAGCAGAAGGGGGGAGGTGGGAGGGAAAAGCAAACATTGTAACCGGCTCGTTGCATGTGCTCCAATTTCCCATTTTCCCATTTTCCATTTGCCGTTGGCAGCGATTTTGTGGCGTTTTTGCCACACTGTCATGACATAATGACGCGCCGTGCGTTTGCGATATTTGATTGATGGCGCTTTCGGCTGTACTCGTGATTTGCTTTAAGGCTAAGCCGGGCCTAGAGCTGAAAATTGATGAGGTGTCAACCGGTTGCCAAATGTGTTACAAATCAATGAAAATGCAATGCGAAATAATATTTATGTTTGACCGGCCATTGATTGCTCAGCATATATTTACAGATTTGCAATCGAGCTCAACCGGGCCACAAACTCTTAACGTATTCGTATTTGCCTTGTCATTACCAACAAACATCGCCGATTCAGTCGTGTCTTCATTTGACATCTTACACATAACTTGTTGTATTGCATTTAACGTTTGCTTTTCTCTTTGACGGCTTCTTTGCTGTAAACAGATTTTTGCAGGTAAATAGATTAAACAGCGATTATGCAAAACAAATTGCAAGTACACAAATCACAGAATATCTTCTTTTTTTTTTTGTTGACCCCAATGTATTTATTTTTGTACACATGAAAAATGAATTAAGTACAAATTTTGAAAGAAAAAATTAGCAAATTGGTGCTAAGTGAAATTTAACAATTTATGCCAGTGTCCTCATCCTGTTCCACTTTGATCGGCCTAGAAAACATCAAGGTCCATAGACGGATGCAGCTGCGATTGATCATTATCCCGATTTAAATCCAGTGAATCAACGATGGGATTCCCATTAGCATCTATATTCTCTCGTTCAGCCTCCTCATCAGAATTTCCACTATTTCCCTTTCCGATTCCCATTTCCCTGAGCTTCACCCACAAAGCTTTAGTTGTATAGACGGCAACTGCAGCCGCAGTTAACCAAGCGTTGGTTTGGAAGACTGCCTGGGCGCCAGATGTGGTTGTCGATGGCTTTGCTGGTGCTGGTGTTGGTGCTTCGTCACCCATTGTTGAATACTACAGAGAATTTTTAATTTTTTAGATTTTTATTACACTTTTTTTTTATAGAAATTGTTTACTTACTTATAGTAGTTGAATAAAATTTGTAAAATTTTCTAGTGTTGCTTTCAGATCGGAGCTCTGAATGAGAATGAATATTTTTGGAGAACAAATGATACAATAAAAATTCAATTCGAATGCTAAAAAAAAATAACCCAACTGGCTGAGCATTTTCTGTCAAAGTCTCAGGCTGGCATGTCTTCAATTGCCTACTTCATACTTTTATACGACAACACATTTAAATTCCGTTTAAATGATATACAACTTTTTTTAACCCATTAAGTACTCATTGAAAATTTTGAATTCTTGTAAAATTCTATTTTAAAACTTTTTTCTCGATTTTTTTAAAAAAAAATTTTGGTGCAAGAAAATTCTTCAAACAATTCTCTTCGCTAGTATTTTTTACAAATTTTTGAAAACTTCAAAAAAGGCACGAATATATGACAGTATGCCTGCAAACGTTATTGAAAGAGGCTGTGTATCGCATGTTTTTTATTGTCTTTTTCTTTACGAATAAACTCGTAGACAGAAAACAATGAAAAGAATAGTTATGAATTAAAATAGAAATTATTTTGAATAATTTATTTTATTTATTTTAAGAATCATTTATTTTCTGTCTGCTGAAGAGTGCAGAACGTAAAACGTTTGCCATCTTTTTCTGGCGCTTGTCTTTCTAAGAGCGGAAAGAGCTAGGTGAAAAAAATTGTACCCTTACCACATCGGAAGACGTTTTGAACACTATTTTTCGAGATAGGTATTTGAGATCGTTATTTGAAGTGACAAAAACAAAAAATAAAACAAAAACAAATAAAAATATACATTAGGCTCGCAGATGCTTCCGACTATTACAGCTACTTTTTTTTAAGAAACCTTTCTTTTTACACATATTCAAGCAATACTTTGTGACAATCTAACAAAAAAAGCCATAGAAGAATTGATTTTGTTGCGCCATTTTTTTTAATTTTTATGCATATGAATTAAATCTACTTGAAATCTAAGCAGAAACAAATTAAAATTTTGAAAACAAAAAAAATTTAGCATTTTATGCAAAACGCAACTCATCAAACGGTGTCCTCATCTTGATCCCAATATATGACCTAGGAAACGACCTAAGATACATTCAAGTCCTCCAGACGCAACTGGGATGGCAATTGGAATTGAGGCTGGGAAATCTCTTGATCCTGATCCTCTAGAAACGAGCCTTCAACTTGTTCTGCAATTGCCTGTCCAGCATCCTTCTCATCCTCACTCTTTCCCTTTCCGAATCCCATTTCCCTGAGCTTCACCCACAATGCTTTAGTGGTATAGACGGCAACTGCGGCTGCAGTCAACCAAGCGTTGGTTTGGAAGACTGCCTGGGCGCCAGATGTGGTTGTGGATGGCTTTGCTGGTGCTGGTGTTGGTGCTTCGTCACCCATTGTTGAATACTATTGTGGAAAGAGAACAAAAGACGTAATAAGGTTTTTACTTTTTTTTTTTAAGAAAACTCTACCAAAAATTATTACTTACTTAGAATAGTATAATAAATAAATTTGCTTAAAAGATTATAATAAATTTGATAAATTTCAAGTGTTGCTTTCAGACTGAAGTTCTGGTTGATAATGATATTATTTGTTGAGCAAATTCACAGGTCACACTTTTTACGGCAGTCGCCTGCTAAGATGTTTTTTTTATTTATGTGAAAATGTTGACAAATCATTTGAATTAAACAATATTGTTCAAAAATAGAAAGCAGGCGTTGCAAAATTCTGAAAGTGCAACTTGATAAATCGAGTGATGTAAATTCAAACAGTGAACTGAGTTTTATATCAAAATGGAAAAATGGAAAAAAAAATAAAAACTAATTGAGTTGGCGATAAAATTCCAAATAATAACAGTATTTCAGTGACGGGCACTTTATCGAATCGGAATCGTTTGCTCACACAGACACTAGCCGACGCCTTCCAAATCCGAGGTTGGCAGCAGCGTTGCCAACTGTGACCGTTAAAAAATCCAGATTTGAATAAGCAATTTTTGAAGAAATAATATTAAAATTTGTATATCATTCTGTTTTTTTTTTATTTCTTTCTTTCCGTTCTAATTTAGAAATATAATAAAAGTTTGCTAAAAAACAGAACCATATTTTTTATTTTTTCTTTAAAATTTTATTATTCATATCTGGCTTTTTTAAACGAACTAATTTGGCAACGCTGGTTGGTCGTTTTATCAACTCTGCGCATAAGTATTATTTTTATTACATCAATAAAAATTCGGTGTATTTTCCTGACTGGTTCTACAATATTTTATTGGTGTTGTTTTTCATTTTACACATAATTGCAAGTAAATACATTTTTTAAATTTGATTACATTTTGATATTGTTTGGCACCTCACTTGTCATCGTAGCACAAACGACAAACATTTAAATTAGGCAACAGCAAAAATTGTGTATGATATAGCGTTTCAAATATCTTGCGACCCCCCTAAAGTCGCAAGAATTCCAACGTCCTCCGACCCTACTTGGTCTGTCTTCCGTGTCTTTTTACAAATACAATGAGTACATATGTGTTTGTGTGTTAGTGTATATGTATGTTGCACATTAGCTAAATTGGGTAAACGTTGACGACCTGGGTCTGAATATGTCCTTGTGATTGTTGTGTTGCATCAAATTCGGATTCAGCTTCAGATTCAGAATCCACTTCCGTTGCATTCTTCATCGGCTCGGGCTCCGCATCTTCATCTACGTTCTTCGCACTCTTGCTCTTTCCGAATCCCATCTCTCGAAGCTTCACCCACAAGGTTTTGGTGGTATAGACGGCAACAGCAGCTGCCGAGAGCCAAGCGTTGGTTTGGAAGACTGCCTGGGCGCCCGATGTGGTTGTTGATGGAGCTGCTGGTGCTGGTGTTGGAGCCTCGTCACCCATTCTTGAATATTAAATACTAAAAAAAAATAAAAATATATGAAAAATAGTTCAAAATTTGTATAATTAGTTTTCTTACCAAAGTATTATTAAATAAATTTTATATGTTAAATTTAAATGTTGTTTCTCGTCCGAGCAGTAGGAAACGAATGAGGAAGTAGAAAGCTTCAAATCCTAAGGTACTGAAATTTCGAATGCTCAGCTTGCTAAGATCGAATTAAAATTTTAAATTTTCATTAAGTACTATGGAGTCAACATGAACAGCAGCAGCCAAAATATGAACAAAATATATTAAAGTTTTGAGCTAAGATTGTAAAATTCAATTATATAGATTTATAATATCTATATCTAACGAAGGAAACGCAATTAATTATTAATTTAATTTTAAATATACCTTTTGTAGAAGTTATTCAAAATTAATCAATTTGCACCATTGTGCGTTTGAATGTTATGTGTATCTAAGCAGGCCGTTTGTCACTTAACTGATTTAGCCTACTGTGTTAGAAATATCTAGAGCTTCAATTAGATGAAAATTAGCTTAAGCTGCAAATTCATTTAGGAGCTACTCTCACACATTCGGCATCTGAGTCAATAAAATGAGCTGCAAATGCAAATCGTCTGCAACTGAGTCTGAGCTGGAGTCTGAGTTACGGTGTGGGTGTCAAAACTGACTCAGTGTGATGTATATTTCATAAGTTTATGAATTTTGTAACAAGTTGTCGCATTTGAATGTACGAGAGATCTCTAGCTGGAGTTACGCATCCTCCGAGCAACCAAGCGACAAATGACACAACGCAAACAAATGCAATTTGCATTTGCATTTCTATCCATTTCCATTTCCTCCTCTGTCTCACTTACTGTCTACCCAGCTGTATCTGTATCTGTATCTCCAACTAGGAGTGCGCTTATTCGTATGAGCTCACATGGTGTTAATTTCATGCGCATACATATGCAATCCGCAATCCACAATCCGCAACCCGCATCCGGCATTCGTTGCCATCATCAGCTTCAGCTTTTACTCCTGCCCTGCTCCACTGTAAAAGAAGCTGCTACTGTTCCCTTACATTGTCGCCTTTCGGATTTGCATATGACCACAAAATGTGTACCCTGTAGGCGGGTGCTGAGGGGTGTGTTTTCCTTTCGGGCCACTGAGCTGATTCTCTTCAAGTATCTGCCAGCTTTTGATTCTTGTACAACTTTCGCTTACTAGTTGAATTTATAAACATGTAATTAAAAAATGAATTGATAGTAACAATATTAATAATAATAATTTTAATTTTGTTATTTTTATTATTTAATAATTTATAATAATTTTAATCAATAATAATAATATTAATACTAATACAAAATTTATAATTAAAATTTTTAACAATTTATAATAATTTTAAAATGTTTGTTTAAATGTTTAGTCCTCAAGTTAACTAAAACCTTCTTCTAATAATTTTAATTTTAAAAAAGAAGCAGATCAAGCATTCCAAAAATCTTGTTAAAATATAGATAGTAGAATTCAAAACAAACTTTTTTTAGTTTGTATAATCTTTTTTGTAGCTATCAATACTCTAGCCATACCTATTAAACGATCACGCAAATCAAATTTCTTGTACAAAGTTTTAACCAATTTGGTTATCCCAAATTAATCGTTTAATAAAGATGGCGTTCTAGCCGCCAGCTGCCCTTGTTGACCATGCCACATGCCACTTGCCACTTGCGAGTCGCTGGAAACGCCGAACAGATTTAAGTTGAAACAAAAGAAAACGCGATTTTGTTTGGAACGCGATTTTGGGCCGTGCTCCCATGCTCAAATATAGCAAAATTTCATTGTTTTATTGCATTTGCAATTGTGCGCCCCCAAACTTTTGAGGCGTTGCACAAGGCGTGGCCAGTGGGCGTAAACTTTTTGGCAGTGCCAGAGCCAACAGAGGACTTATTCTCTCACTCACTCCCTCTACCTCTCTGCCTATTGCCATTGTGTGCAATTGGAAACTTTGTGTAACAATAAAATTTTGTGCCAGGCCTTAAAAAAGAAACAAAAAACGAAATAAATGAAAAAGGAAAACGGCGAACAATGCGACCAGCAAGCAGACAAAAACAAAATGCAACTTTACGTTTACTATAGCCTACTTATGGGCGCTACAAAATGAGGGTAGCCTAGAGACAGGGGGCGTGGCACGGGTACAGAGATTGTTGGAACAGCCGCCGCATTTAACTCTCGGCATCCGTGGCGACTTCCGGCGTGGTAAATTATGCACAATGCCTCGCTTTATTTTTGGTCTACCCTGTGCGGAAAATTTAGAGCTATACTATAGATGGTATTGGTGAAAGGAGAAAGCCTAAGGAGATGCACTGAAATATATAAATAGCAAAAGAGCAAAAAATTATAGAAATTAATTTAAAATTTGTAATTAACACAAATTAATTTAAATAAAATAAAATATATAATTTCAAATGGAAATTTTAAGAGAAATTAAAAAGATATTACAAAATATTCACCGCATGTTTTTTTAGCACACAGCATTAATTACAGCGTATCTTTATAGTTGAGCTACGTTCCTGGGACATTCTTTTGTATTGTTGTTTCTATTTTTTTTTTTTGCACTCATAATTGTTTTTGTTTGCTTTTGTTGTTGGCGTTGCTGCTGCCGCTGCTGTTGCTGTTGCAGGCGCCTAAAAGCAGCAACAACAGCAAGGCAAAGGCAACTGCAGGCGCCACGGTCTTAATTTATGAACTTTGGGCCAACGTGCGTTTAATTTATTGAGTTGCCAGCGCTCTCTCGGGGCGAGTTTAATTAGCAGGCAGCCAATAAATTTGCAACTGACCCCCAAGGTGGGCTCGACAATCAAAGCCGAAAGGCGCACAGACAAATGCCAACAGTCAACAGCCAACATGCGAAAGCCAAAAGAATGTCTAAAGCTGTGATGATGGATTTGTGGCATGTTCAGAGGCAACAGGCTGGCACCAATCGCTGCCAATCGATGCGTTGTGGAACATTTCGATTTGACTGGCATTTTGACATATTTTTCACACTGACCTTTCACGCCACAGACGTAGTGGAAAATTGCACAGCTGCTAGATGTAAGCATTTTTTTTTAGGGCAAACGAAGCATCTATCAAAATGTACAGCTGCAGCAAGGCGTGCAACTACACCGAAAAAAGTACATGATCAAATTAAAGTTGAAAATTCTAGATGTCAACATGAATATTTTGAGAATATGCTCAGGATAGGATTGTTAAGTTAATATAATATGTGAAGAAAATGGCAACAACTAAGTACTAAAATTGTCAAAAAATCCTAAGACATTCGATTACACTGAAAAAAATCGCATAGAACGCCGATAGTCAAATTATTTGCAAAGAATGAATTGAAAATTTGTACTTAAATCAATAAATTCTTACTCGATGTAACAAATTGCGAGAAAATTGAACTTTTGATACAGTTTGGAATTGATTTTAATTCGGAAGCCCAGCTTTTTTTGTCTGTGTAGCTGCTGTCACCTGACCAAAAGCAATAGAAATCTGAGAATCAGTGTGTTTTCACATATTACGCATACGCCACATAGCACCTAGCTTAAAGGTGAGCATGTATTTCAACAGAGTTTCCTATCGGATTTCCAATTCTAGTTTCATGTAACATTCTTTGCCTAGAGAATATGTTGGTGACAATTTGTATGATTGACAGGCCACATTCGAGCTAATGTTGTGCTGTTTTGTTGCTGTCCAGAGTTTCAATGTCATTCTGTCATGACTAAGAAACACACGCGCCTCATTAACTATCAGCAGTCATCACCTCAACTGCTTTGCAGTCCATTCGATTCATTCGATTTATGGCCAATTCACTGCTCAACTTTATCCATTTTCTTAATGCCATTTTAGTTATCAACTTTGCCGGGTTTCTTTTCACAAACAAACCAACAAACAAAGCACTTTTCGCACGCAGGTTCGACTTTTATGCCCTGATGTCGATGTCATTCCATGTCATTCCCAAGTCTTCGTCTCCATGTTGTCTCCGATTCTGTTGCCTTGAAAGCGCCATAAATCTTTTTATGATTTTTGTTTAGCACCAAAATGACTTTGTTCGCTGTTTCTGTTTCTGGCTTTGCCTCTCACTGTGACGCATACAAATTTCTATGTGTGTTTGCTAATACATATAGTATATATACATTCATATATTACTCGTCTTTTATTTAGTTAGCTCGCAGAAAATTTTTAACAAACATTTTGTGGCAGCACGCAACGCCATTTTGGCGACTGCCATCACAAGCACAGCACGCGACCTCAACACAGAGAGAGAGAGAGAGAGAGAGAGTGTGAGAGAGAAATAGGAGAGAACCTGGTCTGAGTCTGGCTGGGATTTGGCCAACATGGCGCCGGAGAGTGACACCGACTGAGACTGAGACTGCGACGATGACGAGCGCGCCACAGTTGGTTTGAGTTTGGCATAAGCCAGGCGCCAGCTAAGTTGTAAAATCGCCAAATGGCATATAAAAATCGCTGAAATTGTCGTCGTCTTCCTTACTTCCTACTTCCTTACTCCCTATTCCCCTACTCCGCAGTCAGCTCAGTTTGGGATTCATGAGCGTGTGACGTTATAAGGAAACGCAAACGGAAGTGCGGTTTGAATAATACGATTTCCTTGCGCTTTTGTAGCGCATTAAACGATACACGAGATATCGATAAATTTATTGATATTGAAAGTATCTTTGAAACAGTTATTCTGAAACTACAAAAAATGCAATTATATTTCAAATAACTTAATAGCAATTCAACAGTTTTATTTATCAATAAAATGCGGTTAAAGTGATTTTCTTTTGTTTTTATGGCGCTATAAACGAAATTTGTGGTATCGATAAATCCATTGATAATGAAAATATCAATGACAGAGGTTTTTAAGAACTACAAAAATTACAATTATGTTTTAAATAGTTTAATAAGTTTCTTATATGCTAAAATTCAGATTGATTCGGATTTTGCATTTGTAACGATATTATTTAATATAATTAATATTATAGTATAATTAAAACATCAGCGACGGAGCTATTTTAAATCTACAAGAAAAACCATTATATTTCAAATCATTAAGCGATGATATCCACTCCAACAATTTTTCGATAGCATTGATTTATCCTCAAGTAGATTTTGATGACTGATCTATTCGAAATCTACAAGAAATACCATTATTTTTCTGATAATGTTGTTTTTTAATCAAACTTTTTCTCTCTCTCTCTATCTCTAAACCTTTCGATAGTATCACTATATCGATATTCCCTCAAAATATCCACATTTTCTGATTTAAAAGGTCAACTTAATGGCCTTGTCGCAATTTGAGTAATTTCACGTCTCGTAATTAAGGTCAATGTGTTACAAAGTTGTCTGTGTGTATTTCCGGGAGAAAGAGCTTAGGAAAAGGGGGGTATAAGGTTAAGGGGGCGTTGCTTTATAATTGCGCATAAAATGTTGGTAAAAAGTTTGTATAAATTGTATGACATAAGCCAAGGGACAGTATGTAGGTACAGCGAACATAAGGAAACTGGCACAAATGATTACACACAAGAGCAAACGGGGCGTTGACAGCGGACACTTTACACACACATACACAGTGACACACACACGTATACACACAGTCACACAGACTGTCAGGAGTCCAACAACAATGCAAATTAGCGCCGCGTTTTATGCAATGCCGTCGAGTCATTAACACATTGACATGTGTGTGCTGTGTGTGTCCTGTAAGTCCTGCTGCGTCTCTCTCTTTCTCTCTCTTTCATTGTCTCTCTTTGTAACTGAAAGCATTAGTGTCATCAACATTCCTGCCTACACATTAGCTTCACGGGAGATTCGCTGGGGAGCCTCGTCTCTTTGGACCTTAATTGAAATTAGCCAGCTCATAAAAAAATGCACAATTAATTGCGCATTGCCAGGGATTTTAATCCAGGTATATGCTTATATGCATACAAACCCACATACACAAAACTTGTGTGTATATTTACTCAGTAAAACCAAAAAAAAGTCATTAATATGGTTAATGGAAGGCATGGAAATGCGTAAAGAATAGGATTTAATTAGGCCAAAAAAAGTATCTACAAATTTTAATAAAGTGGACTATTTTTAGCATTTACAAATTTTAAAGGTTTTAAAGGTTTTAAAATCTACTGTAAAAGGATAAGCCACGTTTAAATTTAAAACAGGTATTTACTAATTTAAAGAAGTGAATTTCATGTCATTCACACAGGTTTAATAAAAAGTTTTTCAAGCTTAGAAATTAAATAACACATTCAATTATTTTAATAAAATATAGTATGAGTAACTTAAGCAGTAATAGAATAAGTACCGAAGATTTAAGATCTAATAAATTTACATTATTAAATTAAATTATATTCCATTGTTTTCAAAACTGCAATTAAACCTTGCGAACTTGTAAATTTATCAACTTAAACAGTTGCAATAAATAAAATATTCATTTGACTAGATAAATAAATGCAGTGCCTCCTATTCAACTTTATCGACTGAACGTCAAAGTGTTCACATTACGCATACGCCATGTAGTTATTTTTATGCCTTGCGTCACAATTGAAATTCTAGCACATCATCATCATCAAGACAGCTCGGGGGAGTACGAAAACTCTACACAAAACTACCTATTGAAAAATGAAAAGTGCAGTGCAATGTGAATAGGGGCAAATGTTACACACACACACATATACAATCACATAAAGTTGATGTCAGTTTTGTGAGGTAGTTGCAGCAGATGTTGCGGCCAACGAGAAGTGTATGGCCCAAATCTGGCTTCAACTTAATCCCGGTGCTTGGCATTGCTTTGGATCAACTGCCATCATGATGATGATGTTGATGATGATGATTATGCGGAGTACGACAACGTTGACAATGATGGCATTGAAAGCACTTTTCGTTGAATTATGTGGCAGCGAATCCTAAGGCACTGCTTCAAGTTGTGGCTGTAACTGAAGCACAAACTGAGACTGAGACTGAGAAAGGAGGCTGAAGTTGAAGCGACTGCAGCAACTGCTTTCGGGCTGGCAATCAAAAAGTCATCAAATATGAATTTTACGCTATAATTTTTCACCTGTGTGTATATGTGCGAGTGCCATTTTTATGGCTTTTGCCTTGGTTCCTTGGCATGTGCTGCACCCTTCACCCTTCGCCCTTCATCTTTCAAGTCAATTGCACTTTTGTGCATTTCTTAAAGAGTAACAGAGTGTGTGTATGAGCTGATGATCCATGAATAAGTACTTAAGAATTTAAATTTCTTCAGATCAACTGAAGCTTCTTCAATAAATAAAAATGTATTCCTCTTCCAAATACTAAAAAAAATTATATCAATTATCAGTAGGTGTATTACTAATTACAAATGCATATTGATAACAATTTCTAAATTTTTGTTATACATTTTTAAGATTTAATTGGTTTTTTTATCTTTCAATTTAAATTTAAATTTTATACATTATTCGTAATAAGTCAAGATTATATTAAGTTCTTAATTTCATTTTAATTTTTAAAAGTACTTGTGGTTAAGTGCTCTTAGTTGACATTAAATAAATAAAAAAATACTAAAAACTGCATAAAATTCGAATAAAAAAAAATACGCCACTATTTTTTGCGAGAAAATGTTTTTCTTTTTAAATAACTTAAATAACTAAATAAAAAACTTCAAAACTAAAAATCATGTACATCAAAATTATCAGTAACATATTATTAATAAATATTGCAATAAAATACAAATTTTAAAATCTTTATAAAATTCTAATACAGACAAAATTACTCCACAAGAAAATGTTTTTTTAAATAATGTAACATACATTTTTTAATACTTCAAAGACAAAAATTATCAGAAAATATTATTAAATAAAAATGCACTTGGCTACAAATTTTAAAAACTATATAAAACTCTAATTATAACACAACTAATAACACTTTATAGCTGAAATGTTTTCTTAATTCATGTAAACTAAATAATAAATAATGTTCATAAAAAAATTTATTTCTTTTACTTATTATTTTCGACACTTCAAACATCCAAATCTTGTAGCTCAAAAATACATGTAGCATTTGTACAGCACAGTCTCTGTGCTGGAATAAAACAAGTTTTCATTTTACTTGCACTTTTTTGTTGTTATTTGGTGATTTTCCTATTTGTGCGAAGCCCAAGCCCAAATTGTTGTTGTTGTAGTTCTTCTGTGCGTTGTGCTGCAAAATTAAATTAAAGTTTATGCAAGCGTAACGGCAGCAGCAAAAATCATTTGCCACAAATTCCACTAAAACCCAATTTTGTGCAACAAATAAAATGAAACACGCACAAACACAAACAAGGAGTCTAAGAGGCAACTTCAGCATGTGTAGAAAATATCGCAATGTGCAACGGATTGAGGCACAGGACAACACAACAAGCAAAAAGCAAAAAGGACGAGCACAAAACCCGTGCAAGTTGGAGTTGAAGGAAAAAAAGGGAAACATGCCTCAAGACGTTGCCACCACTTTGGATTTTGGGTGGAATGGGTTGAGAAGTTCTTGCCTGGAGTCTGGGCAACGGCTTGCGGCTGTGCTGCAGATAAGCAAAAGTTTCTGCTCTTTTGTTGTAGCTGTTGTTGTTGTTGCCTGCAGTTTGCATGCAGTCGCCATCATCCTGCGGCAAGTTCTTGAGCTGAAGTTGATGCCGAATCAGAGCTGAGAAATCATGTCATATGGCAGTGAGGCAGCAAACGCCGCAACATTTTGCCGCCTTCACTTTTAGCCAACTGTCAGTTTTCCATTCTCCATTCTCTTCTCTTTAGTTCTGTGTTGTCAGTTTTCTTCTGTTGTTGCTGTTTTTTGTGGTGCCACAGCTCGGGGAATTGAAGAGGCAGCAGAGCGACATAACAAGCTGCAATATGCTCATCCTGCTTGCCTGCAACATGTTGCAATTGCCAACTGCAAAACTTACATAGATAAAAACTGATGGACACCGCATGCGGCAAATGCTATGCCCCGAGGTGTCATGCGTGCGTACGAGTATATTATGGTGCACTGTAAATGTAAGTGGATTCACATATATCCAAACCGAACGCGATTTGCTCTAAAAATATGTAAGACTTGAAATGGATGGATGGAAATGGAATGGAATTTAGATATTTTTAATTAATTTAAACTCAACTTATTTAAACTTTTTAAAGCATTCAGTTTTACTTTAAAATAATTTAAATATTATTATTTTATTTTTTATAATTTATAATTTTATTATAGATTTTAAATAATTTATTTTTCTGTCCACTGCTTTTTAGTTTACGTTTAATAAATAAACATAAATAATATATATTTTTCCTACACTCTTTTCATATATTTTTAAGTAATACTCTCATTTTTCGCTTACAATTTTAGTTAAATTTCCAAGCTGATTTTCTTGCAGCTCATTTTTTTTTATTTTCCGCAATTGGAGACAGCAACTTGGTAATTGAAAACGATGCCAGATTGAAATAATGAAATGCATAAAAATGAAAGTAGCAAGTGAAAATCTAGAGCGTCATCAACTTTATTAAGTACAAAGACAACTGATATTTGTTTGGCTTTGCACCCAAGTCCGTTTCGCTTTGACAATAATGAAAGTCAAGTCAGACAACAGTAAAGACGATGGCAACTTGATGCCAAAAAGGGGCAGGTAAAAAGGGGGAGATGATGATGATGCAGCTCAGATAAACTGTTATCAGTGGACATGGAGATGGAGATGGAGATGGGATGCTGTTCACTTCACGAATCAGTTGCTGTAAGGCGACGCTCTAAGTGCAACTGACAAAACAAGCAAACAGACAGACAGACAAACAGACAGATGGCAAAGGAGACTTTGGCCATTGAAAAGTCAAAATGACTTCGCTATCCTTTTGGCCAAGTGTCAAGTCAACGCTCAGCAGTCACTTTGCACCTGAAACACCTTCAACTTCAACTTCAATCGCTTAGCATTGACAACAGATAGACATTTTCCAAGTTGTCGCAGTTTTTCACTCTGACTTTTTGATATCTAAGTATGGGTTGTAAATTACAGCCATAGTAATTTATGTTTTTATTGGAATTTCAACAGAGTTTAAGATAAAATATGTTAATAATTACTATTTAATTGATATTGAAAAAAGTATTGCTAATAAAATTTCAGTGTTCTAGCATTAAAAGTAATAGTAAATGCCATTTCATACATTAGAACTTTAATAATTTATTAAATTTATATAAAAAGTTTTTTTTTAAATTTAATTTTTAACAATTTTTCATTACTCATTGCATTAAAAAACAATTTACAAATATGTAGTCAAAATGTTTTTCAATTTAATATTTTTATCTATTTTAGCAATTTTTAACATGTTTTTCAAATTTTTGGTATATTTTAAAATTTTTGAAACTAAGGTTTTCCAAGAATTTTTAAACTCAAAATCACAGCTTTTAAATGGTTATAATTGTATAATTTTTAATATCATTGTCAATCTTTATTTAATAAAGTTAGCATTATAATTATATTGAAAAATAATTTAATTACTTTTATTTTTATTTAAGCTACCTTTTTAAAGCTTTCAAAATGTTAATTTAATTTGCACTACAGTTTTCAATGCCAATGAAAGGACAAATGCATTACAAAAGTATTTAATTGGACACTGTCAACGAATTAGGTTGCTGGCAGGTAAAAATGCTATTTCGAGAGTTGAAAATTCAAAGTGAAAATTTAACTTGCTGGTTAATGTAAATTGAAGTTCGTTTTACATCATTTTCATAGCAAAACAAAATAAACTTAGTTTAATTACAGCAGTATAGAAATAAAAGTCCAACACAAATTTTATTCACAGACTTAAAGAGCTGCCCTCGCATTTTTTGCTCCCTTGCTGAATCAGCTCAATCAGCTCAGTTTGTAGTCGACAAGTAGCCTACTTCATTTCACTCATTAAAAGCGCACTCAGAATCTGCCTAACGGCAAAGGCAATGCTGAAATGTCGGCACATCCTGGCAAGGGATTTAATCAAACTCCTGTACATGAGCTAAACACACACACACACACACACACACGAGGCAGCCATTAACGCGTGTGTTGGCCAATTTAATGGCATGCGAACATTTTTGCAGGTATGTTAAGCGTGGCGCTTTAGGCCAAATGTAAAGCCCAAAAAAGCGGGCAGCCATTCGGAAATTGGAGTAGGAGGGGAGACTGTAATGGAACTTGGTTTGTTTGATTTGTTGTTATCTATCTTTGTGTGTGTGTGTGTGTGTTTGTGTGTGCAAGCATCTCTTAATTACAGCGATTATTTAGACAGAAAATTGAATTTATTGCTGCGACTAAAATCAGAGGCTTTTTAAAATGTTTTGCAGCGAACAGAATATTTGTGAGTAACGTGTTTTATGTTATGTTTTTATACTCGATGTACAAAGTGAAGTATAATAACTTAATGTAACTTTGTAAAGTATATTTTATTAACATTCGGGCAGATATTGTCAAGTTAACCTGTTCACATGCTCATTTTGTTATCGGAATCAAAATGAGCTAGAGCTATCAAAATTTATTAACAAAAGGGTCAAAAGGTCTACGTATGTATATTTATCTGGCTTGTGCATTCGTGTGCTCGATAGTGCTGGGAGTTCTAATAAAGAAATAATAATAATTAATAATAATAAAAATGATTAAAATGGAAACAGACTCAAAAGGAATAGTAATTTAGACTATAATGAAGTGAATTATAGTTTTTCAGCTATTTGCTGCGGTTCATTTCTCACACTTTTAGCAATCGAAAGTGTGTTTAGATTGAAGTCTTTTCTCCTACCCATTTCTTGTTCAGTTATTACAACTTGTTGTCAAAGACACGATGTCTAGTTTAGAGTTAGGACAGCAGTCAATTACGGCGAATTCAGACAGTGTCGAGACATTGTCAACAAGTTTGGAAGTACCTTTCCGATCGGTGCCACATTATGAATGGATGCGCACATATCGCTGTGACTATGGTTACAAATGGAGCAACAAAGACTACCATACGTGCACTCGGGATGTTTATAAGAAGAGTCAGCAACCTGGTCTATTTCGCAAGCTAATTGCTCCCATCATTCCATACACAACGCAAAGGACCTCGACTCAAACTTGGTTCACAAGGCCAACGAAAACAAGAACGACAAGAAAAACAGAATCACCAATGATAGACGAAAATCCTAAGGAAACTCCAAGAGCGATGGGCGATTTTGCTTCAGCTGGTCATTGGGCTGTAGATAAACCATCAAATCCATATGATATCAACGAACTCAAACATTACACGGAACCTCCGGATATGTTATAATATTTAAATTAAATATGATAAACGTGATTTGATCACCTTTTCTTATTGTGTGAAGCATACAAATAGATTAAAAAATTATAAATCTATTATTCGATTCTTTACTAATAGGGTTTGGATAATAATTTAGCAAGATTCTTACTGATATCTATTTTTAAAAATCTATTAGCACAAAAATTTTGTGAAATAAGCTTGAAAAATAGTTGGAGTTATTCATTTAAACTTTACTTCATTTCATATTTTAGAGACATTAGAATTAATTTATTTTGTTCAAATGCAAAACATTACGTATAGTTAATGACTGTAAGCATAACAAATTGACCTTAATCGTGTTAAACCGTATTAATACAAGGCTTATATAAGAAAAGAGCCGTTTTAATTTATAAAGAAATGCGATGCATTCAGTTATTTAGTTGCTAAAAAATGGCCTTAACGGATGGTTCACTGGGACTGTACCCCGGAATATCTGTGACCCAACATGCGGGTGTCTTAATACCAAGTCCAAATCCACCGACTTCAAACTTGGAACTGAAGCTGATGGACTTTTTGCAATCTCAATTGCCTCCATGTGCTCCAGGCTATCGATGGGATGACGAAACCTCGGAGTGTGTACCAAAAATTCTGACAAGAACACAAAAGAATTGCGATTATGGCTTTAAGAAAAATGGCCGAATGAATGAGTGCAGACGGGCCAAGTATGAGGTTGGTTCGCAGCAGAAGGGCATTTTCAGACAGTGGTGGGACAGAAACATTGCACCAACCACAACAAAAGCACCCAAGAAAGTTCCCATCAGACTAGAGACGACAGTCTACAGTGGCGAGTGGTATGGATATGGCTACGATTTTGGCAGGAATGATCCTCACTGGTAAAACAGGAGATAAAATGATCGAAAATCAAGTAACTGATCTCCTTTGTACAAATAAATTTATTTGAAATCAATAGAAGTGCTTGAATTTTTTGAAACAAGAAACAAAATAATTTAAAAAAAAAAACAGAAATAATAAAAAACAGGTTGAAAAGGCTATAGACGAATTCCCGACTATTAGATACCCGTTAATTATTTAAATATACTTATAAAAATTTGTATTGCATACTTTTAGGCATTGCTTGAAACTTAAATCAGCCATTACTAGCGTTCTGCTTGGCCGATCTTATTGCGATTCAGTAGGATGATAGTTTATAATAATAGGTTACGTTATAATAATAGATTCGTAATATTCAAAAAACTGTCTTTTCGTAATTACGGAAATGGAAATGGGCATTTTATTTAGTCATCTTGTGGTGTAAATATTTTACTATCTAAAAGATAAATGACCAAACAAAAGTTTGTACGAATTAAATAAATTTAAAGTAAATTTTTTAATTAATTAATTATAAATTATAAGAATATACTACATATTTGATATAATGTATTTTGCACAAATCACAAATATTTATCGCCTACAATCGAATCAAATTTTATTGTATAACTTACTGCAATTTCGATCCGAAATTCACATTAACCAACTTGTTTTCATCATTATATTTTCTATTTTTCTGCATTGCAGGTACGTTGTGCTGTTGATTTGCCAAAACACCGAAATGAGGAAAAGGAAACAGTTGCCAAAACAAATGTCACGTGAGCCACTAACTTTTTCTTCTTCTCTGCACCTTCTTATTTTTTAAATTTTTTTTTATTTTCTCATGTTCATCAGGACAAAAGCCAACACATAAAAATATTTGGCTACCCCTTTTCTTTTTCTTGCTTTTCTGCATTTGCTGTTGTTTCATTTTTTTTATTTTACTTATTTTTTTTTAGTTTTTGCTTGAACCGTGATATGGTGCAATGGCAAACACGGAGGCCAAATCACGTAAGTCGCTGCTTGGTGGCTTAAACTGGCAATGGAACTGGCTGAAAGTGGTGTGAAGAAGAGAGGGTAGAAGAGGGAAGAAGGGGAGAGGATAGAGAGTCATGTGTCTACGTTTACTTTGCTCTGATTACAAACCCAACAACAATAACAACAAATGCTAGACGCGCTTTGTTAACGCCCAAAATTCCTTTTTGCGCTCTCTCTCTCTCACTCATTTGCTCTATCCTCTTTTTCGTTTTTTCTCGGCATGTGCCAACTTTGTTTTAAGTGAAAATTGAAACTCAGCTCAGCAACTGTCCAAGCTGGCATTCACTTTTTTATTTTGGTGATTGCTTGGCCGGCCAAATCTTGTAACTGAAAACTGAAACTCAAAGCAAATTGCAAAGCGTCGTCTACGTGACAGACAAGTGTGTGTGTCGCACCGGAAGCGGAAGTGGAGCTAAACATGGCCAAAAGCAGACAGAGTATCTGTTAGGTGCATCGAGTAGACTTCTTAGCATCATCTCATCATCATTACCTCTTTTGGTGTATATCATTTTTCATTTTGATCAAATTTGATCAGTTTAGAAATCGATCAAGAAATCTGAAACTAAGTATATGCATATATGTACCATACTTTATCCTATTGCCCCTATTTTGTTCTATTTTAAGAGACTTATCAATATTAATTTAATAAAAAATGGATACAAATTAAGTTAAAGCTAAAAATATCTCTAGAAGAAATAAGAACATGTCTGCTCGAAAATTTCTTATAAAATATTTACGCTACTTTTTTCTGGTTTTTGCCCAATCCTGGCATTGAAGGTTGAAACGATCTATTTTTATTTCTTATGTACATTTAAATAATACATATTTAAACTATATTATTAATTGTTATCTAATAACTTCATTTTAATTTTGTATTTAAATATATATTTTTGCTTAGAAATATATATTAAATAATAAAACAAATAAAGAAATGTATTAATTATTAAAAAAACATATGAATAAATAAATACATTAATAAATTAAATAAAAATAATAATTATATGAACATGCAATATCAATCAACAGTATATCTATGGTCATTTATTAAGGTATATACTGTTTTATAGACAGCCTAATCACGAGATTAATCGATCACAATATTTACATACTTTTATTATCTAAATTTTGAAAGCAATAAGCAACATATCCAATATCACAATATTATTACATTTGTATTTTTTTTCACGGCTAGAATCAACGCCTTTGTAGACAGCCAAATCAATAGATTAATCAATCACAACATTTTTATTTTTATTTTTTATTATGTATTGTAGTCAATTTTAAGTAGCAACAAATACAAATACAATATTTAAAAATATTGTTAAAATTTTGAACGTTTTTAGCCCGTTTTGTTGCCCACATTCGGTTCGGTTCCATCAGGTTGAAGTTTTCGAAGAGTGTCCAAAAGGGAGCTCAGATCGTTGTAGTCCGTGTTTGCCGTATCCAAATCCATTTCCGTATCCATCAGTTTGTACAGCTGCCCATCGACTTCAGCGCAGAAGCAATGATGTTCCATCATTATCAGTTCATCAGCTTTAGTTTGAGTTATAATTGTGCTGCTTTTCGATGAAGTTGGATTCTTGGCCTTGCACTCGGTACACTGACGTTTTATTTTGGCCAACAACAAGCTGCTGTCTGTTGGCCTTGGTCTTTTGGCCAACAAGTTGCTGTTGTTGTTTGTTGGCCGTGGAGGCGCCAAACTGCAAGAGGTGCAACCCGATTCTTTATAGGGTATTGGCTCTTGACCAAACTGTGAATTCGTATACACAACTTTGGCAGTTGTTTTCTTGGAGACTTTTCTCATCTTAGTTTTTGGAACCTTGCAAATGCGTTTTATAACACTAAGCTTTAACAGTTTCCTAGGTCGATGTTTTCGGCTTGATTTTGGGGAACTTCCAGCAGCCTGAGGTTCCTCCGGATTTGTTGTTGGAGCTTCTTGGCCCTGTTTAAAGCTCAGACAGTTAAACAGAGACATAATCTACTTCTAAGATGTCTACTTACTCTCGCTCTTGAACTAACCTGATCCATATTAAAAATATCTCAAAATTTGTTTTTAAAAAAGTATTTAAAATTGTAATAAAAGTAGAAAAAAATTTGCTTGTTATAGTTGATCTCAAGAAGTTAAATGAAATATCATTTGATTTATTTCGTTGGTTTAGTTTTCACAGCTTGCTAAGGCTTAGAAATTTTTTTAAAAAGTAAAAATAACAGAGCATAAAAAGTTGAAGTTTTCTAATTCTAACCTTCGTTCGCTTTTCTTTCGCATTTTTCTGTGCCATCTTCGGACATTTATTGGTTGAAGTTTCAGGCTCAGTTTACTTTTCTCTTTGCTGTTTAACTTTGAGATACTGCTGCAGGCTACAGGCCATTTTATATTTTAATAGATTCGAGTAGAGTATCTTTAAGGATGGAGAAACAAAAAAAAAACAAAAAAAACCAGCGACTTAAAACCAAAAATGCCAAGGAACGTGAGGGAAAAAAATGTTTTATGCTGTGCACGGTAAAAATTCACATAATTGCAGTTGGAATTCAACAAACAACAGCAAAGCGTAAATAGAAAGCACAAAGTCAACAAAACTAGTGAAAAACGAAACTAAAATAAAACCAAATGGTTGTAGTTGACAGTGCTCGACTGCAAGATACCCTCGAGTTATAAAAAAACTCTTTGAATAAAACTTGAAAATAAATTGTGGAATGAAAAATAAATAAATAAATAAAAATTAGCTATAAAAATTGAAAAAAACATAAAAGCAATATAACAATAATAATAATAAAAGTAATAATAGTATAATTAATAATTCACGCGTCACAAAAGAATAACAAATAACAATTAAAACTAAATAAAATTTATAAATTATAATAAAAATTGTTAACTCAAATTAAGATAAATCTTAATATTTAAAAATGAAGCTAAAATTGCTTTTGGTTTAAAGAAAAATCAAAAACTAAAGCTATGAACTCTCACAATTATTCACTGTAAATTTAAATACCCAATTTTTAATGTTCGCAAAGTATAAAACATAGGAGAAATGCAGTAAAATTTTGGCTGCAATTGAGCGGGACACTGGTGCAAGCTTAAAACCGTTAGTCACACACACACACACACACACATGGTCACAGAAAGAACCGCAACAAGAAGAAAGAAACAAACAGAACTAAACAAACAAACAAATAGTCGCCAACGTCGCTAACCTTTAACTCGACTTCCACTTCAGGTGCGCCAAGTAATTGCGACTGAAACTGAAACTTGGCAAAGTTGCAAAATAATAAAAATAAAATAAAAATACAAAATGAAGAAAATGGAAACGAAACGAAACGAATTGCAGCTAAAATTGGAGTAGCAGCAGCCATCAAGATACAGAAATAAGAGGGATCGCGTGTACGCTGCGGATACGCAACATGGAATATAGAAAATAGAATATAAAATACAGGATGCGGGAATGCAACGTAAGCAGCGGCAAAATGTCCAGGACACATGGATACAAAAGCATTTCGATGCAGGTCACTGCGGCTAAATTAAAAGAAATCGAGTTGACAACAGCCAAGAGATAAAGGACAATGGACAAAAAGGACACCGGTTAGCAGAACTTGCAACAGTCACTGTTACAGTGACTGCAAGTGTAAGTGAACAACTACAACTACAAAGTTCGCGTCGTTGGCTGTTGTTGATTTTAATTAAAATCTTTAAGCTGCTGTTGATTATTAATTATAATGCAACGATAGCAGCTGCAGGTGATAACAAAACGGACACCAAACGGAGGGAGAGAGCTGATTACAGCGCTTATTGGATTGCCCCCAATCTCCCACCCCACTGCCCATTTGACGCCCCCTTGACCCATTGGTTACTCAATCTGCAAACTCATTACCTTGCCAGGTGATTAGTGCTGTAACAGAAGTCCGAGTCGACGGCATCGCCGAGGGGCTGAATAACAAACTTACATATTAATTTTTGCATATTTAAAATAATAGCTAAAATTCATATGTAATTTTAAAATAACACAAAAAAAGGAATAATAATCTAATGTTTTTTTATATTTGCATTGGTCACACTTAACATATATACATATTTAAAAAGTTTATTAACATAGAGTTTTCTTGTAGTTTAATTGAATTATTAGTTTAAGTTTACTCGAGTAAACTTAAATTTAAATATTAAAATTAAATTACATATTAGAACTTCCTTATAAAATAATACAAAATATTTTTAAATCAACTAAAAAATAGGAATTTAATTGCAATGGTCACTGTAGGTATTTATAGTTTTTTTTGTAATTTTATTGTATTAATAAAGGAAATAAGCAATTTTAAATTTCAGTATGCGAATTAAAGAAGAAAACGGATATTAGAAATAAATAAGAGAATTTGACAATTTATATCAGATTGCAGAGTATTTGAAAATATGTAGACAGTAATAACACGTTTTGTAGAATTGATATACTTTCTTATAATTATTTATTTTCTTATAATTTCTGCTCATTATTTTTTATTTTATATATGTTTTTGACCTAACTTTTACGAATAAATGGAAATTTCAAATTATACTATAATTAATTCTTTTTATTAAAATAGTAGCATTATTTTAAAAGATTGACTTTTATTTACTAATGACAAAATATGTATTTTGTGTTGAAATTGTCTACACATTGAGCTTTTTAAGTCACTTTGACAACCTATTACTACATATCTGATGAACTCTGTGCTGTACCACTTAAATATAAGTATGTTCAAAATAAACAAAAAATAAATAACTTTAAAATAAATAAGCACAACATTTTATTGTGTTTACTGAAATTGGTTCTTTATTTACATATTTTTTAAATTTTTTTAAAATTAAAACTTTCTTATTTAAGTGACCAATATTTGTAGCGACAATAAATATTTAATACACAATTAAATTTCTTAACATATTTATATTTCTTCTTGTATTCATATTCATGTTTTTCTCTTGCCCGTGCGTTTTTATCTGGTCTACTTTAAGCACTCACACAAATTTCAAGTAATCCAATTCACTTTCGAATTTGGGCCACACTCATGAGTATGAGAATGAGTACTCGTACCCGTACGAATACGAATACCAGTACTTAAATCGATTGCAATTTTTTCAAAAGCAGCTGAAAATTGAATGGAGACAGCCGGAGAAATTCAAGAAATTGAAGCATGCGACGAAATTGCAGCTCGGTTTGCTCTATTTGCAAATCCATTTTACAAATTATCAAAACGGCATATTTGGCCAAATACCAGATACCGGATACAAGTACCCACTCTTTCCTTTCTCCTTTTGTGCTCCTTTCTCCCCCTGTTCTCCTCTTTTTGCCATTGAGCAGAGTTCTTTTGAGTTGCGCTCGAATGCCGAATTCTGGAAATTTGAAGCTGGCGGCTGTTTTTGCACTTGGACTTGAGGCCAACAACTGCATTTTGTGGCAATGGCCAAAAGCATCCCAATACGAGGCAGCACAAACAAAGTGTAAACGCACACACACTCATTCCGTTGTTGTGTTTAAAAAATAAGCAAAAGGGTATATTGTATTCGTTGAAATGTATGTAACCGGGGAAGCATTTCCGAGCCTATAAATTATAAATGTTCTTGATCAGCATCAACAGCCGAGGTCTCTCTGTCCGTCCTAGAGGGACTACTATTATTAGCTATATTCCCACTAGATCGCATGAATGATCGGACAAATAGAAAGTTGGTTGGGGCCTTTTTAAGCTTTAAAGCAATGTAAATGCCTAAAAGTATGCAATGAAAATTTTTGTATATACATTTAAAAAAGTAACGGGTATCCTTTAGTCGGGAACTTAACTATAACCTATCCCGCTTGTTTTTTCGGCTATTTTGTTGTTGCTAAAAATTCTGATATATTCACGGTTTGGCTTTTTGGCCACAGTTCTTGCCACGTTCCCTGCCGTATTTCGGCTGGCAACCTTTTAACGAACGTTTTCGCCATTTGCAGTTTTTCGCCTGTGGCACACACATACACACACAAACACACACATAGGCATAAACACATACTATTTTGTTTTTCTCTTGCCTTTTCACGTGAATTCGTATCTCTTGATGTCGTTTTTCCCCCCTCTCTCTCCTTTTTAGGGGACTGTGTTTGTGTTTTCCGAGTACTTGGTTATGGTAATCGAATTTCAAATTATTGCCATGAGCTATATTCATGTCTGACATGCAGAATGGACACAGGACAACACACAGGACAACTCGCAGGACACATTCATATGTCGCTTTTCTTTTTCTTTTCATTTTTTTTTCATTTTATTTTCATTTTATTTTCAATGTTTTCTTTTCTAACGCGCCATTTTCCGGTAGCCTCTGACGCTTTTCCTACTTGTCGCATTTTTCCTGACTGTTTGTGTTTATTTTGTTCTCTCTTTTTTATGATTTTTCCAGCTTTTTGGGCAGTTTTCGCTCCTTTCGACTGTTTTTGCGGAAGATGAATTTGTTTCTGGTTCGGGAAGTTTTTTATACTAGTTGTTACTCTTGTTACTGTTGTTGTTGCTGTTGTTGTGTGCTTGTGTATTTAGAGGTTTTTTGTATCCTATTTCGGGTGTCCTCGTCCGTCCATTGTCCATTGTTGTTTACATCCTGTTTTTGGCGCGTTTTGAATATTTTTGCGGCGCATGTTTTGTCATGCAATAATTTAATTGTCGGATTTGGCAGCTTAAAAAGCGACACACACTCCATACACTCCTACACACACTCATGCACACAGATCCGCCCCGTGTATTTGTGTAGGCGTGGCAGGTGGTTTATTTGGCCAGTTTGTTGTTCTCTTTTCGGCCACTTTACTTTATTTATTTAGTTATATCTATGTTTATTTTGGTTTGGCTTTGGATTGTTGCGTGTTTTCCTTTGACAAATTGCCTCAAAGCTCTGCTGAAGAGCTCCTTAAAGCACACTTTAAGTTTATTTATTGTTGAAATGTGTTTTTCTTTTAAATAATATAATGAAAGCTCACCCAATTTAAAAGTTAATCTGAAAATATTTATATTCAAAACAAGTTATTGATTACCATTTGAGCTTTTTAAAGCTCACTTAAGTAAGTAAAATTATTTAAACGCAAAAAGCTCATTAAAGCACATCAAAATTTTACTTATATTCGTGTGTCTAAGTATTTGCTTATAACTACTTGTGTCCAAGCTTCATTTTATTTCAAAAGCTTAGTTATTTTTTAGATTTAAAAAAAGCTGCTTAAAGCTCTTTTGCAATTTATTTAAATTTAACATGAGTTTAACTTAAAGCATAATATCCAGTTGTTGAAAATATTTTGGACGCTCAAAATGTTCGATGTTTTGATGTCGGACCTTACAGAATTCAGTGTGACAGCATAATACCAAAAATCACTAAAAAGTTAAGAGATTGTTGGTCTTATGCTGCTGTGGTCACACTGTACGTCAGCTTTGAACAACCAACCAATAAATAACATTAAGCACAAAAATATAGAGAAAATTGACAAAATGGACAGGATAAGAGAAGTAGCAGCGACTAATACCCTAAAAATTAAATTAACAATTATTAATTACAAAAATCCCATCAAAATTTTTTTGTTTCGGTTAAATCCCACAATATTGACCTCTGTTGCTCCTCTTCAATAAGTCTAATTCGCTCTTTGTGTTCCAAGATCTCAATTTGGCTCTTATTTTGCTGCTTGTTGGTCGCCATTGCTGCTCAAAATGATTTCGACTAGTCGAAACACTGAACGAATCGATGTTTTGAAAGGTCAAAAAAAAAGCTGCCAGCTGTCATTAAACAGTGCTGTAAAACACCCGAAAATTTTCTGAGCTGCCCAAATTTAGGTACTGGATACAAGGGTTTAGAAAAAGCCTTACAAAATAATTTCGAGCCAGTTCGCAACCCTTTCTTTATATGGAGCTGACCTTTCAAACTGAATTTTCAACAACTGGATACTATGCTTTAACAAGGGCACACTTGAAAATTATTTATATTAAAAGCTCATTCTCAAATTTAATATATTTCATTTTTTTATTATATTTAGATTTGCTTAGAGCTTTTCTTAGTGAAAATGAGATCAACACTGACTGATTTAAAATTTAAATTTATGTTAACATTTAACATACGCTTGTTACATTAAAAGCTTCTTAAAGCTCAATTGAAATAACTTTTTTTATCCGCACTCGAATCTGTCAGAATCAAGTTTCAAGTTGGACGCTTTTCTTAATTTTTTTTGCCCCACTCTGTTTCATTAACCCATTCCGAAAACTGATTTCAATTATAGCCAATTAAGCGAAAAAGGACTCGCAAATAACAGCAACTAGAAAAAGAGGCAAAGAAGAAATGGGTGAGGGAGAGGGAGAGGGAGAAGAAGAAGGAATTACTGCACTTACAATTGCAACATTAACGAAAGCCAAAAGATGCTACCAACTGCAGACAATCAATACCAAGTTGTCTATCTCTCTCTCACTCACTCTTTCTCTCTCTTTCTACATTTACTCCTCTCTTCTAACCAAGCACTCGGTGTTTGCACCTTGACTGCGTTTTTAGTGCCTTCCGGCAGCGAGAAATAAAAGTTTTTATCCACTTTTCGGCATTCGGCGGATTCTCCCCGCATTTTAATGCGCCAAATGTTAAAACAAACAAACAAATAAATTAGTGTTCAATCAGCGTAATTTCTTCAACTGTAGCTGGGGAGGAGGCGGAGGGTGCAGACTGCCACGCCCACCACCCCGACACTGCTTAAATTCGCTTTGTCTCCTGTGCGATTTGTTTGTTGCTGCTTGTTCGCTGTTAACTTGGCTCAATGGTTTCAATTGCATTCAGTGTCTGGTAAGGGGCATAGGGGAAGGGGTAAACGGGGTGGGGTTGGTTTTGTGGTGCCAATTGACTATCCAAACTTTTCGCCCACTTGCAGCCGTTGTTAGTTGTTAGTAATTAAGGCTAAAAGCAGCAGACAAAACGCAGCTGAAAACGAAGCCTGGAAATTTTCGGTAATTTGGTTAATTTGAATTTGAATGCAAACTTGCCAACTTAATGTGAATACAGGGGAGTAAGAGAACTTTTAGAAAATCTTTAGCATATTTTTTAATATTCAGAATTCAAATACCGAAATTAAATTACCTACAAAAATATTAAACAAGTTGTGGATTTATCTACAAATAATACCGATACACCAAGTCTTCCTAAAAAAATGTTTAAAAATAAACATAAATCTAAATACAAATACAAAATACATGTTTACATTTAGGGTATTCACTTAACTGTGGCAGCCTGGCAGATGGCACATGTCCCAAACTTGAAACGTGAACAGCCCTTTTTGTTTTAAATCTGCCCAGTCAGCTGTTTTTTGGTTTTACATTGAGTTTACTGTCATTTTTATTATTTTATTTCAATAAATTTGCCTGATTTAAGCAAGATGCTTCGAAAAGCGCAAAGCATTTTTGTAATTAAAAGTAAAAAGTGCAGAAGTAATTGAAGCTTTGTAAAATTCGTATAGAGAATTTGTTGCATTTTATGATATTTCATTAATAGTAGATGCATGGCGAGATCAGTTGGATTCTGAAATTGACGATATTTTGGATGACTTTATAGAGGATGCCATGGCCATTGTCGTCGGAGTCAATATCGCGTTGGAGTCAAAGCTTCTTTAGAGTCCTCAAAGGGAGGTATTGCAGGTTTTTAAGATGATATTGATGAAAGACGGAAACTAACTATGATGGTCACACTGAGGCTGAACCCCGTGGTGAACCCTGTTTGGCGTCAGAAAGCAAGAGAAAGTTTTTGTGTAATTTTATATTTAAATAAAATCTAAGATATATATGTGCATATATACATGATTGTAACTTATTTAAGCCAAGCTCTAGTTTTAGAATCCTCTCCTTTTGATCCAGCTGTTGTTGCTTATGCCTAAAATCATATTCAACATTCCATTAATTGTCTTTCCTTTCCAACTTCAGTCTGCGCTCCTCTCTACCCCTTTGCTTCACGAAAATTGTATCAACCTGTTGCGTCCCTAAACAACAGTTGTCAAAACTTTCGCACTAATAATTGACAAAAATACTAAATTTCGATTGAAAATATCGATTATTAATCGTGTTTTTATCATCTCTATATGGGCATATATGCCAGACTTTTCGTAGTCAAGGGTCCGGGTCTGACATCATGGCACGAAATTTTTCAGTACAAGTTGTTGTTGTGACGTTTGGGAAATGTGCCATGTGCCAGGCTGCCACAGTCAAGTGAATACCCTAATTGTAAATTGTAAAGTTGTTACGTCAAAAATCAAATCAAAATTGAACAGATTTTCCGGCGAAATATCATGTTGATATTTTATTTAACTCAAACGCTTAATATATTCCCACACTAAATTTATTCTGCATTCATTACTACGATTAATTATTTTTTTTTCTCCAGAATTTAAATTTTGACAGCTCTTGAAAGTATGCAACAAATATTTTTATAGCTCATTCTGTATTCAAAATACAAATTAAGCAAAATTGTGAATGTTTACAAACTTTAAATATGTCATTTTATATGAAAAATTGTGTGACAGTATTAATCAAGTTAAACCTCTGTCAAAACTGGGAACACTTTTCAATTGCTGAGAAAAGACACTCACTAAATGCTAACTGAGCGCACTTCAAACTCACCACTCAAGAGCAACACAAATGTCACTCAAATGCCAGCGTAGTGGCAAACTTTGAGTATTTGTTGTCAGTTGATATTGCTGATCTCTGATCTGCGTTGACTGAGTAAATTTAGCAGCACATGTGCGTAGGCGTCTTGGCGCTCACTAAAAGAGAGAGAGAGAGAGAAAGAGAGAGCGAGTGTAGTGAGAGACATGAAGAGCGGCAGAGTATATTGCTGTCTAGCTGCTAACTGTGTGATCTTGTGGCGTCTGGAGGCTGACTCACACATTGCAATACATATGTAAATTCCAGTACAGATGTGTGTACATACATACATACGTATGCTTGCATATAATCAACTGCGACGCCGACGACGAGGACGACGTCATCATCGTCTGGCCCGTGCCAGCAGTTTGTGTTACTGGTTCTGTTATTGATTCTCTCTCTCTCTCTCTCTCCCTCGGTGTCGCTCTCTTTCTCTCTGTTTTGGGAAACTGGTTTGCTGTGGCTTTTGACTTTTTTCTTACTCAAGTTGAATTGATATGCAGGCGATCAGTTTGCCGGTCTCTTTGTAATCGCGTGTGTGCCGTCACCTAATGAAGATTCGCAATTTGAATCACATTAGCCGCAGTTGTTGCTTTGCCGTTAGTTTCCAATTAGAATTTGCTTTGTTGCTCTGCTCTGTAAAAGGCGTTGCTTCTTAGGCGCTCTCTTTGCTCTCATGCGCTCTTCGCTCTCTTGTTTAACTAGCCAATCCCTGTGCGCCCGTTTTTTTTTATTTTTGCTCTACCTTTGCGACCTCCTTTTCCTTTTTCGGTTGCTCACGCACACGAATGCAACGTGATCAGCGACACACACACACACACACACAGACACACCCTGACAAAGCCTTGAACACGTTCTTGGAACAGGCACAAAAGGTGCAGCACAAAACGAGTTCCAATGGCTGCCGGTCGGTCAGCAGCATTCAAGTGATTTACTTTTGTGCCCAACTTCAACTTCAACTTCAACTTAAACAACAGCATCCAGCGATCAGCGATCAGCAGGCGAAACTTTAACTTTGCTTTTGCTGTATTCCTTCTACTCTCTGCTTCGCTCTTTCAATTATATTCGAACTTCAGTTTGGTCAGCAGCTGAAGCTAAGACGGCGACTGAGACGTACACTGAGCAAAATAGCTGTGCAAATCTTAGATGATTTTTTTGCAAATTTAAAGCGTTAACACCTATCTTTAAATTTGAATTTTCATTTCTTTTTGAAATTTTCATTAAATTAAGTAAAAGTTATATTTAGTTTGAATGTATTTCATATTATGTATAATCAACCAAAAATTTAAATTGCTTACGTCTTATGTAATTTTTTAGTGACCATCGAATTGCTTCTTTTTAAGTACAAGCTAATACCAATGAAGTATTCAAATATTTGACTTAAATATTTTATAAGTTGAAGCCCGTTTAAATTGAATGTTAATTAAAAAATAGTATTGTACAGTCGAACTTCCCTAACTCGAACTTCCCTAACTCGAAGTTTCTCTAACTCGAACAAAATCGAGTGGCAATAGCATTTACTGAGCAAATTTCATACAATTCTGTCTCCCTAACTCGAACTTCCCTAACTCGAATTTCTCCCTAACTCGAACAAAAATATTGTACTTCTGTAAGTCGAATTTTTCGGGAAAATCTCCAACAAAGTTTGAATTTTTTTTCGTTTCTATTTTATACTTTTGTTACCGGATCGTTTGGATATGTAATATTGATGTACATTAACATATGGTGATGTAATATGATAAAATATTGCATCAACAATTTTTTAGGCTTGTGAAATTGCTATAGGAAAGATGTTCGTAATGTACTTTTTTGTCAGCGCGCATCAGCTCAAGATTATTTACCATGGCACCAGCACGTGTATTAATATGTTTATCTTTTTAAGAAATCCTTAAACTTATTTGTTAAGAAATTTAAAAGTTAACCAAAAAAAATTAAAGTGGCTGAAAAATATAGTGCCTCATCGAAAACAGTTTTTATTATAATATTAAAAAATGGAAAATTAATAATGTCATTTGAATCGGGAACTGAAAAGAACCTATTTTTGAGAATATTGACAGGTCTTGAACAAACTGGAATTTTTTTTGTTGAAAATAACAAGAAAAGCTTTCTATTTGAAATGTATTCATGAATGAATGAAATTGTAGTTTCATTTAAAAAAGGTAAAAAAAAAAAAATTCCCTAACTCGAAGTCTCCCAAACTCGAACTTTTTTCTTGGATAATGGTGATTCGAGTTAGGGAAGTTCGACTGTATAACCCAAATATAATTTATGCCCATTCTTAGATACTAAGTCTATATGATTAAAATTTAAACTAAATTTAGCCTTTATAAAGGTTTTTTACTATTATTTTCCTATATTTATATTAACTATGATATTTAGAATTGCTTTTAGTCAAATCAAAGTGTTTTATATTTAATTTAAGGTTAAGTCAAAGTGTTTTATAGTTAATTACAATAGAAATTATGCACAAATATTTCTTAATAAAACACGTATTTTTATCAGTGTACAGTGAGACTAAGACGTCGGCGTCTGCGCAACTTTTGATTTTGCCTGAAACCGGTTTGCCACCTCAGTTTCCAGTATCCGTCTCGAGTCTCTGCGGAGTCTGTGCTGTGTATCTTTGTGTTTGTCTATATGTATCTACAACTGACCCCCTGAACAACCCACAACCACGCACAACATCACTAACGACAACGGCGACACAACCGACAAATATTTAGTAAATGATCACTTCAAGTGCTTGGTGGGCGGTTTTATAATGCCAAGATCTTTCTGGGGAAATCCTTATGAATGAAACTTGATATCTCTGATAACGCACACTTGTTTATTTCTGTTTTTTAATGTTTCCCTAGGGAAATATCATAAAACTGAAACTATAAGCCGAAAATATAATTTTGAATAGAAAATTAACGCATTTTTTTTAGAGTTTACACTAAGAAAAGAAATTTTTTTGACAACATAAATGCCCATGTTGTTTTTATATTGTTGAAAATAAAACTGATTAGTTTTTTTTGTTAAAATTTGATCTGAAAGTCACATAAAGATCGAATATACAATGAAAAATCAAATATGTTCAAGTCGGAAAAATAGTTTTGAATAGAAAAATTACGAATTTTTTTGTATTTTACACTTAGACATGTAATTTTTTTTGACTATTCACTTATTTTTTTTAATATATGTAATTAAAAATTGATCCGTTTAGTTTTTTTTGTTAAAAACTGATCTAAAAACCGATTACAATAAAAAAAATCTTAAAAATGTCTATTTTTGGGGAAAAAATGTATAATTTTTAAGAAAGTTCATTAAAAATTTTTTGAAACAAACGAGTTTAAAGCCAGTATTTCCGGAAACATTTGGCAATAGTTGCTAGCTGAGAATATGATCTTGAAATCGATGTTGCCTGGAGAAACAGCTTCACATAAGAGAGCGTACGTGTGTGTGAGAGTGTGCATTGAAAACTTATTTTGAGTCGCTTCATTGTACTCCACTTTCAATGTGTGCTTCGTGCTTTCATGGCATGTGCCCAACAACACAAAGTGGGATAACTAAAAATTGTCTGCTCTCTTAGTTTTTTTCTTTCTTCGATTTTGCATAATGAATGAGTGCAGAGGTGGCTGTATGTATGTGCATGTGTGTGTGTGTGCAATGAAATGTCAGGCAAGCTGCATGCGAGCTTTGCCGCATAGAAAACAACAAGACAAATAAACCTTTCACTTGCCCTCGAGCAGCAGCCGCAGTCGCAGTCGCTGCCGCCGTCGCTGCGCAGCTTCCATGTGGTCGGCCACAACAAACCTCAATTTCCAAACGTTTGTTTTTTATAAATAGCGCAGACTCTCACATACACATGCAGACATGCATGTATTTGAAAAAAGAAACTTCTAATAATAATAATAATAATAAGCACACATAAAACACAAGCAACTCTCCAAGTAAAGCAGCGGCACCAACAACAACAACAACAAGCATTGCGGGGGCGTTCGATCTTTTCGCTCCCGCTCTCACTTGACTTTGCTGTCGCTCTCTTTGTATTCCATCTCTTTGCCTGCTTTCACGTTATGCTCTTGTAATTGTTGTTATTGCTGCTCTTTGTATCGCGTGTGGTTTTTTTTTGTTTTTGTTCTGTTTCCCAATATCTTTTGGATTTCTTTCTAATCCATTTACATTCACTTTTTTTATATCATTTTGTTTTAAATGGGCTGTTCTCTGTGGGGGTGTAAACGAAGCTGAAGCCAAATTTATGACATACAAATGTCAAAATTTGTGTGCACTAAAAACGCCAGAAATAAACGATATTTACAGTTTTCAGCTTTTTGTGCTATTTTTGAGATATAGATATAAATGAAAAAACAGTGAGTCGAGTAATAGTTTTGATACTTTGAAAAATTTTAGACCCAAAAATATTTAATAAAATTAATTTTATATAAAATAAAAAATAATGCTGAATATAAATAAAATATAACATGTAAATTTTTTTTAATTTGTTAAAACAATTTTTTGACTAGCTGTATGCATTTATGAGTCGATTTTAATGAGCATTTTGTGCAGTTCGTTGAAAATTATTGAAACAATTTGAAGGTGACTTTGAGGGCCTTTAAATTTTGTTAATGTCTTGAAATAATAAGTGGGAATATAAAATTAATATTAAATAATAATAAAAAAGAAACAACTGTTAATTGCCTTTTATGGCAACTTAAAACGATCTCTTTGTTAAATCTCCGTCGTGCACTTTTTGGCTACTTAACCCTTAGTGAATTGCCAAGTCAGCTACTTTTGACCCCATGTGCTCAAACACTCAACCCCTTGCAGAAAGCACTCAAAATAAATTTAACACTCAAATGTAAAAACTGCTCACAACTTGTGCGCTCCTGAGTAAACAGACGCTCTCTTGCCTGGCTGTTTGTCTCGCTTGCTCACGCAAAAAAAACTCCAGCAAAATAAACCAATAAGAGCAACAGCCGCCACTGACTCAGTGCAGACGACGGAAAGCAACAACAACAACAGCCGCTGCCAGCATGGAGAGAGAGAGAGCGCGCAAAAGAGAGTGTGTCTGCTCATTTGCTGCCCTCTGTTGGCTGCTTCGGCTGCTTTTGGCTGCTTGCTGATTGGAATTTTTGGTGCAGAAGTAAAAACAACACCGAGCAAGGCGGACGTGTGTGGCGCATTCTGTTGAAACATAAATATTTAGGAATTTCTGTGTGGTGACCAACCAACTAACGGCAACAACAAACGCTGTTAATATTATTGATAATAACAAATATCGTACAGAAAGAGTAAATAATTTGTAAAATTCGTGCAGAGTTGCCTAGCCAATAAATACAAAAAAAAAGTGTTGAAAAAGTATGCAAAATAAAAAACAAATCCTGTCAAAACAATAAATATAACATAATAAAAATAGGCATAAATTATGCAACATTATTAACAAGTTGAAGAAGCAGCAACAACATTCTATGAAAATCGCGCGCGTTTCAATAACAGCAGCAACAGCAACAACAAACAGCTGTCAACAAAAATATTTCGTGTTTTTTTATCAACAACAGAGCAAGCAGCGACTTGCTTCTTCGTCGTCGTTGTTGTTTTTGTTGCCTGCGCTGTCAATTTTGACATCTGCTCTCCTGCTTACTCACACGTGTGTGTAACGCCGCGTGTCCGTGTTTGTGTGTGTTGAACGCGTGTGCGTGTGTCGCTTTCAGTGTCAGTTAAAAGAATCTAACGAAAACCCACAAAAAGTTCAAGTGCTCTGCATTAAAGTGTTTGAAGCTTTTACCGGCATTTTAATGACGTCACGTCAAGCAGCAGCAGCAGCAGCAACAGCAACAACAAACGCAGCAGCAGCCGCGCAATAACAGCAAAAGAAGCAACAACAACAAAAACAACAACAACAGCAACTGCAAAGTCAGCAAAGTCAAGAGAAGAAAAAAATTAAATATCAAGCGCGTCTTTTTCGTCAGTTGCCATTGCGTCTTCTTCGTTCGCTTCTTCGACTGCTCTGCTTTGCTCTCCTCACTCGCTCTCTCTCTCTCACTCAGCTGTGCGCGTGCAAACAAATAACGCAAAAGAAGTTGAAAATTTACACCAATAACAACAACAACAAGAGCTTCAGCTACGTGTGAGACTTGTGTATGTGTGTGTGTAACAACAACAAACAAAGCAAGCAAATAAACAAAAGCAGCCTCAACACCAACAACAACAACAAAAACAGCGACAACAACAACAAACAGATCACCCTCTCATCAGCTGTAGCACAAGGTGTTTATCTAGTTATAAGGTTATTTTTAACTGTTATTCCGTTGCTCTCTATTATTTTTATACTACTTGAAGTCTCGCCAAACTGAAAGATACTTCAGAAAATGCAGTTAAGTTTTGTGTGTGTTTTAATCGAAAGATTGTTGGGATTGATTGGGTGAAATTCGTAGTATGTGATTTATTTTGTATAGAAAACAAAAAATTATAAAATCTAATTAGTTTTATAATGCCCCATATTTTTTAAATTTATAAAATTAGAATTTCTACTACAAAAACGAAGTTACTTCTTCTGCCTAGACGAAGAAGTTTTATTTTTATCCACTCAAAACATTCGCCTATAAATATAAACATTCAGTTTCATAGTTTATGTATCTAAAGAAAAAATTAAATTTAAATTTAAAAGAGATTTAGATAAACGTAAGACCTCTGTAATGTATCTATAAATATTTTAACTAAAATTATTAGGTGCGCAACTAAGTTCTCGCTGTTTTTTTGATGAAAATACAACTTTATTCTGAAAAAATGGTTACATTTGAATCATTGAATGTATTGCCCATCGCTGGCTACTACTTTTGCCCATCTTTCTGGCAGATCTCGTAAACCGTCGCGGTAAAACTGTCCATCCTTAGAGGCTATCCACGAATCAAGCCATTTTTGGATGTCTTCATATGTATGGAACTCCTGGTTAGCTAGTCCATGTGCCATCGATCGGAACAGGTGATAATCGGACGGCGCAATATCTGGAGAATATGGCGGGTGGGTTAAGATTTCCCATTTCAGCGTTTCAAGGTAGGTTTTAACGGATTTGGCAACTTGAGGCCAAATCAGAATCACTTTTTCATGCCTCTCCGCGTATTGCGACCGCTTCTCGCGCAGTGCTCGGCTCAATTGCATTAATTGAAGTCGATACCGATCCCCAGTGATGGTTTCGCTTGGTTTTAGCAGTTCATAAAAAAAAAATTTTTTCGAATGAAAGAGGAAAATTAACACTTCCCGCAAATGACGATTATTCGGCACAAAATCAGACATTTTCACAAAACGAAAAGTATATGATACAAAAACAAAATCACTAATGTGTCAAAGCAGTTTGTTTACCATATGTCTAAGCTTGGTAAATAACGTTTACGTTATGTTAGAATCGACTAGCACACACTGCTGGCAGCGTCTATTGTTAAACAGCGGGAACTTAGTTGCGCACCTAATACTATATTTTTAAAACTTATTTTCTAAACGTAAAGTTTTAGTTTAATTTTCACTGAAATTTAAAAAATATAGAAAAGCATAAACTTCTTGGAAAAAATCTTAAAATTCTAAAGAATCTCAAAACTTGAAATTTAATTTTTTTGTCGTTTATTCTCAGATTCTGGGATTCTAAATAAAAAAAAAATTATGCATTAATAAATTAAAGAATAATTTCTTGTAGATTTTCTTATTGCCTTTTGAGCCATATTCATTTTAGCACGGGCTAATGAACTGCGAGCCATTAAAATGTATTTTATATGTGATCAGCAAAAAAAATATACTTTTTAATACGTATTTTGCGTTGTGTCCAAAGTTTTGTCTGAAATGCCAACAACAATTAGCGTACAAAAAATTAATAATTTGACTTATACAGATATGGATGTTTTATACTATGAAGTCATCTTTATAAGTCTATGAACTTAATGATTAATTAATCATCAGATTTATCCAAGTTTTTTGTACTTTTAGTTTACATCTTCTGTTCTTCCATTTCTGACATAACTTGGTGTGTGAAGCGCTCTAGAAACTGAACAGAATTTTAAGTTGGCCACACACACAAACAGTCCAATACATACACCTCCAAACACACCCACAAAGATACACACTCGAAAAAAAAACACAAATCATGCTTAAATTTAATGCAAATTTAGCAATTTTTATTCCTAATGCCGGGCAAGGCCTAGGCTACAAATTCGTCTTGCCTCCCTTTATATTTTTATTTATTTTTCTTTACTTTACTTTGCGCTAGATTTAAGCGCGAGATACTTTATTTTTGCGATTTTATTTACTTTTATTTTTGTTATGAAAAGTCACGTTTTTTTCAAGCCGGAGGCTTCTGTCGTCAGTTATCGGTTGCGAGTTTTGATTCTCAGTCTGGTTTTGCTTTTTTTTTCTCTGTTTCTCTCAGTCCTCTTTTCAAGTGGCCTTTGGCATAAATTTAAGTTATTATCATAAAGTTTGCGTATACTTAAAAAATTGGCATTTCGATTTGCATTTCCCGACATGTGTTTTTATAATAATTTGTTGTTATTTTTAATTTTTACAAAAATATATTTTTTAAGCCAAGAGGAACAATTTAGCGCCTGAAATGATAGCAAAAATTGTTCAATAAACTATGCATTTTGTATGTTTGACACTTTTTCTTTGAAGTTAGCAAACAAACTACAACAACTGTCAAAAATTTAATAAATGAAGCAACGAAATCGCTTGGAAAATGCCACATAAATTGCCATGTCTCTGTTGAATGTCGATATTCGTCTTGCGAACGCCACTGACAAGTCATTCACTTTAAACAACAAAAAAACTAAACAATGAACCCCCTCAAAAAAACCAAACCAAAAACTCTAGCAAATGTGAGAGGTGAGGCCGAGATACTTTTGCTTCGGAAACCAAGACTGGAACTGAAACTGAGACTGAGACTGAGGACTTGGCATGACTAATCGATTCGATTTTTCGCCCAAAAAGTCTTGCAAAACTCTCAACAAAAGCCAAAAAAAAAGCGGGAACGCTTTAAGTCGAGTTGCCGACTATAGGATACCCGTTTCTTTTTTGAATGAATATAAAATATTTTGTATTGCATACTTTTGGGTATTAGCATTGCGGAAAGACTTAAATTAGCCATTACCAACTTTCTGTTTGTCCGACTTTGTTGCGATTTAGTGGGTTGATTGCTAATTATAGTAGTTAACGTCTAATCGGCTGTTGATGCTGATATAAAAATATATATACTTTATAGAGTCGGAGATACTTCCGTCTCCTATTTGCATACATTTTAACAAACACAATATACCCTACTACTTATATTTTAAGTAATGGGTATTAAAAATATTGGCCGGCAATCGCATTTGTGGCCTTTTTGCGTTTCTCCCCTCTGTCTACAACAATAAATAAATATCGATAGCTTCAACGTTTTGTCTTCGGTTTCCTCAATATACAAAAAACTTGAAAGTCACTGAACAAATTTTAGCAGCTTTTCAAGTGCCAAAACGACGACATTTGAAATTGCAATTTGAATGATGCGCTTACAACGAACACGATGACGATGAGATCTCAAAGGTGCCGAGAGTTCAGACATTGTGTTTTATAGCTGCAAAGAACAGAACAAAATAAACTTAAAATATGATATAAAATCATACAAGTATATGAACTTGAGTATCGTTTAAATTCGGAGAAAATCAATTTTCATAGCTGCTATTTCTGATTGAATGAAATGTTGTGAAAGCGCGGAAACTCAATTAGTTTTCAATAAGAGCTTTTAACTAATACGAAATTGTAGCGCAAAATGAAGTTAAATAATTGCACAATGAAAAGGAAATGCTTTTTAATTGGTTTTGCTTTTATTTTTTTCGTAATCCATTCGTGAGAAACTAAATATTAGTTACTGAAAGTGAAACGATTATAATTTTAATGAAAAAAAAAAATATTAAATAAGAGTTATCTGCTGACTTTAATAACAAAAATTGAAAATGTAATTTATTTTTAAGTTTGTATTTAAAACTCTTATTCGCAATATTGAAAAATTATTTTATTTTAAATTTGTATTATAAAAATTATGAATAAAAGTTAAAAATAATTTAAAACATAATAATTGGAAACATTTAGATTTTTTCCGTTTCATAACTCTTATTTGCGATCCCAGAAAACTAATAAAATTTCGCATAGCTAAAGTTGTTTTCATTTTCATATTTAGGCTTTGAAAACAGCGAGATTTTTGGAACTACATTCGGTTAATATCAATGCTCGCATTGTCTGGCTTTCCGTTTTTTTTTTTAGTTTTTTGTGGTACATAAACATTTTTGGTTTCTCTCTCTTAGATTCATTTGTTGCTTCCTCTTCATCATTTTTATTTTTATAATTTTTTTCACTTTTTTTGTATGCTTTTTGATTTGATATTTTGAAACATGTGCTCGTGTTCGTTTCTAAAAATAACATACACAAATTTTCGCCTCTCAGTGACGCGGCAGCAAACGAGTTGAAATAATGAAATCGACTAACAAATGTGTTGCTGTTGTTGTTATTATTTTCTATCTATATTTTTTTGGAGCAATCATAGAGCTGGAAATTGTATTAAATATAGACAACTTTATTCCACTTTTTGGTATAGTGAAATTTATTTAAAAGCTTCCACATTTTATTTTTAAAATGCAAACTGAAATTTCTAACGTGTTCTGTCTGCTCTTTGCACACAAGCAGCGACAGCTGTTGTACATTTTTGGATGTATCTGTATCTCTGTATCTGTATCTGCAGCTGTGCAGCGATGTCCCCGCCCTCTCTTACCAACAACTTGCGCCTTTTTGGGCCCATTTTGTGTGCATTTTGGAAACGTCGCCACCAAAAATAAGTTTTTCGTGCATGAAATTTTTGGCAGGCGATGCAAGCAGCTAACAACAACAACAACAACAGCAACAACTATAAAAGCAACTAAAACAACAACAACGACAACAACTCATTTACATAAGCAGTGCAATGTTAACCCTTGGCTGGCCCAGCGTACTGAATGCGCCCCGTTGCTCACTTTCTGCTAAATTGAGATCAATTGAAAGCGAAATTGATTGTTTAACCTTTTTCTTGAAGCATGCGAGGGGTAGGGGGAGAGAGCGGGTCAATGGGTAATGGGCGTTTTGGGGGCGTAACTTTTGCTGTCTGCAAGCAGTTTAAACAAATTAGTTCAAAGTTTAATTTAATTTTCGAGTTGCCTTTGGGGCGCCACATTATTCAAACGCACTTGAGAAATTGTAATTATTTTGCTCTGTTTCTTTTTCCTTCTTTTACTCTCTCTCTCTCTCTGCAGGCTATTTTTACACAGCAAATCGTTAAATAATTTTTTGCACATGCAAAAAAAAAAAAATTATAAAGCGAAAATGTTTTCAAAATTTGTTCATGCTACAAAATTTCAATATTTAGTTTTGCGCTCTTTCGCTCTTGCTCACTCTCACTCACTCTCTCGCACTCTAGTGTGAGTGAGTGAGAGAGAGTATTTTAAGATAAGCAAAGTTTATGAATATGCCAAAAATTATTATATGACTGTATATTTCATAAGACGTTGCAAGTGTGAGCGAGAGGGGGAGAGAGATGAAATGGAAAAGAGAGCAATCTACTCTCTCACTCTCTATCTGTCTCTTTGAGAGTCGCAAAAAGTTGCTTAGCCCGTTGGCATTTATGAAATGTTTTTATATTATGTGCGACTCCAAAACAGATTTTAGACTCTGACGTAATTAGCTGACGCTAAAGAAATTGATTTTATTTTAAACAATGTGTAGTTGAATTTGAACATACGCTGTGAATTATGATAAAGAAACGTGACAAAAAGAAAATTGTAGGGAAATCTGAGGGAATTTTGAAGGCCGTTTTTTTCATTTAGTAGGGCAAAAGTTATCAAAGTACTCGCCGCTTTTTTATATCGACTTTTCATGTGATTAGATTCGAGTTGCCTTGACTTGTTGAAATTTGTTACGTTTATCTAGGCCCAATTATAGAGAACTTCCTGGCAAAAGTTTGAATTCTAATTAATTATTCCTATTGTCTGGCAGTGAGAAGATAAAACTCAGACATTGAGAGCTAATTAAAATCGACTGTCTTGGACTGAAATCGCATAGGAAGTCATTGCTTCACTATAAAGTTGATTTATCTTAGACTTTTCACAACTTTGAGCTTGCAATTCTAAATATTTCACTTTAATCAGCCCGCTGAATTCCAGTTTTCCATATCAAACAAATTCATGCACTGAATCATCAGGAAATCAATTTCAAAAATCATTAAACGCCAACTCATTTGCATTTCCAAGAGTTTTATGTTTCACTCCATCACTCTTTACAGTTTTGGCACGTTTTATTAGTTACCCGACTAGTCAGAAAACCATATAGGGACAAACCTACTGAGTAATGAAATGTCTAAGAAGATTTAAAGAGACTAAAAATCTTCACTTGACACTTTTATTTAGACCTTATTTAGGCACTTTTAACAAAACAATCTAAACAATTAAATCGATGTAAAACTTTCCCAAAAAAGAAGAGTTTTAAAAAGAAATCAGTCAGTTTTGACATGGAAATATTTTGAGAAAATCTCGACAAGTTTTTGACTCTAGCCCACACATTTTAAAAATGCGAAATTAATTATGCACGTCATGATTGACAATGAGAATTAATTAGTCTAAAGTCAACTTATGGTACAGTGAAGCACCAGAAACGCCCACAAAATGTCACCTGTGGTGACATAAGCTGAACTGAAGTAAAGAAAAAAAAGCAAAGCAAAACTTTAAGATGACAATGTTGATGAGGGTATTAAACTTTATTGAGTCATAAGATAAATACTGTTTTGCCATTTATGTATGTTTACATTTTGCTTGGGAAATCGAGTGCTTTTATACCCGTTACTTAAACAATGAGTAAAAGGGTATTTTTTGTATTCGTTGAAATGTATGTAACAGGGAGAAGGAAGCATCTCCGACCCTATAAAGTATATATATTTTTGATCAGCATCAACAGCCGAGGTCTGTCTGTCCGCTTTAGAGGGCTTACTATTATTAGCTATCATCCTACTAAATCTCAAAAAGATCGGACGAATAGAAAGTTGGTAATGCCTGAGTTAAGTTCTTAAGCAATGTAATTGCCTTAAAGTATGCAATAAAAAATATTTTATGTGTATTCAAAAAAGTAACGGGTATCCTATAGTCGGGAACTCGACTATGGCATATCCCGCTTGTTTTCTTCTTTTTTTAGTTGCAGCTTGCAGCAATTGCTTATCAGGTGTGCTCAGAGGGTTGATTCTCAGTTCCCGATTCCCTATTCCGTATTGAGGCAGCCATATAAGCTCTGGTGTTTAAGTTTTATCTAATCGCATTTATTGATAGCAACTGTCGAGTCGAGTTGGGGCTTCATTGTTTGAGCTTTTTGCGTTTTTCTTTCACTTTTCACTATTTTTTCTGTTATGTTTTTTTATGGGCGCTTCGTTTAATATATGTGTCATACTAGGGTTGGGTCTCTCGTTGGGTTCACTTAGTCGCGGCTTATGTTGTATAATGTTGCAACAAAGCGGTTAGTGACCGAGTATCGCCTTGATACGGCTTCCAAGGGAAGGGAGAGTGTTGCGTACATTGCGACTATTTCCATATTGAGTTGAGTTTCCCATTTCTCGCGCTGTGGCCGCCGATTATGTGAGGGCTTTAAAAATAGCCAAGAGCCAACAGTTAAGAGTCAACGGTCTCAGGGCACATACGGGCCGTATGGAAACATGCAATGCCATTGTTAGTCAGCTTTATGTGTTGTTGGCAGTGGAGTCTTAACCCCTTCAACCCCATCAACCCCTCCACCCGCCTGCTAATCACTTGCCAATGCGGTTCGAGAACTCTATACAATAAAAAATACAATACTTATTGCGAGCTGCATATCTAAAAAACTACAATATATATATTAAGAGTATATGTATAACAACTTTTCACAACAAACTGTGAATAGCCAGCGGCAGTTGTGAGTGTTGTGAATTTCCTTATCAGCAGAGCGTACTCAATTCGAATGTACTCTGTAATAAGTGGAGCATGCGGGTTAAGTTAAGTAGTTAGTTGAAAGAGGCAGCTTGTGCCAACGATAACAAGTCCCGATAATATGCAGCAATCGATCAATAACTATATCAATAATATTGTCCAAATATTTATTTGTATTTATTTGATATTTATTTTCATTTAAGAAGTATAAATTTAAAGTGAGCAATTTCAGTTGTAATTTTAATTTATATTTTTATGTTTATTCAACAGATTATTAGATGATTAAAATATTTTTAAATCTAAAATAAAATTAATGATAACATTTATTAATAATAAAAATAATAATAATATTCAGCAATCAATCAATAATATTTTCAATATTTTTTTTATTTAAAAAGTATAATAAAATTATATCATTACAGTTATAAATGATATTTCATTTAAATTAATAGTTTCTATTTATTTCTATTTTAATTTAAAATTTTAAATGATGTGTTAATTTATATTTTTCTCTATTAAATTGAGCAACATTTCTGTTTATGGATTCGTATTAAATAAAACTAATGATCTCATTCTATTATATTTACATGACTCAAATGAGAAGTTCCCCGCGAATTGTAAATTCTCTTGTTATTAAACAAATTGCAGAAAATTAGCAGAAGTCACTTCCATGAATAGTTGTATATTTTGAAATTCCTTAAGAGTTCTGTTGGTAATACTCGTATACATATGTACAAAATGAGAACATACTTCACATAAGTAGAACCTATTTTGCAATTTTTGCCGGTTAATTGTCCTCGCATGTGAAACAAGATTTTTATTTAAACTCATTTCATCAACAGCTGTTGCGTTGTTTTTTTTGTTGGAACAGCTTACATAAATACTTATGAGTATATACAAATGAATACAATAACGACTGCGCGTACGAATGTGAATATGAATATGAATAATACTGTGAATGCAAATATTTAGTGAGATTGTGCTAACAGCTATGAAAATTAACAGTTTTCGATTTCAGTTTCAGCTGAAACTCTTACTCTTTTGCTGTTTCTCTCTCTGTCTCACGCACCCTCTCTTACACTCGCTCTCTCTGTATTAACCTTCAAAGATGTAGAAAAGAAATGAAAAAAGCGTTTCCAAAATTTAATAGCTGCCGAGAAAAAAAACTTGTGAAACTTGTTTGGTTTGTTTCTTTGTTTTTTTTTTAGTCCGCATCTAAAGCAATTTGCATCTTTTTGTTTCGTTTTCGTTTTTGTTGGAAATTAATTTTATTTTTATTTATATTCCGTTGGTTGTATTAATGTATTAATAATTTTAGCTCAATTAGCAACAACAAATTTAAATCCTTAACAAATTAAGTACAAGTATATCTGTATCTGAATATCGCATGAAGGTTGTTTGTAGGTCAGCGGATGTTAATGTCATCGCCTATCGATATCGTTGTTGTGGAGCCTTCGATTATTTTTGGCCAAATTTTTTTACTTGGTTTATTTTTGTAAACGTTCTCCGCACTATAAATTTTCTCTTCTATCCAAAAACTAAACTACGTCAATGACATGCCTCTATGCCCAGCATTAGCTGTGTATCTCAATCTGCATCTACACACATATACATACATATGTATCTATAAATATATATACATTCATATATTTATATTTCATTGGATGCTCTCAGCACGTCCGTTTTGGTAGCACTTTTATGTGTGTGGGCGACGGTTGCGTTGCGTTGTTTCAAAGTTTTTGCTTTGTCAGTGGGAAACAGAAAAAGTTGCTCAGCTTTTCAGAACACACAAAAATATTTAGAGAGACGTACAGGAATTATTTAAATACACGCTATAAACATTAACTACAACCCACACACACACACACATATTCAACAGACGCGTTTCGTCTAAAAATCAACTCATAAATTAAGTTAGAATTTATATTTTATATTCGTTTTTTGTGTTTTTGTATTTATTTTAATTTATTTGGGTATCAACTTGAAATACGGAAAAGCAATTTGCAGCTGACATCATGCAGATCTCAACATCATATCAAGAAATTTAGACAATTATAAGACTGACCAACAAGTTGAAGAATATACAAAATTTAAAAGATTATAAATGCGTTTTTTCTGTATTCGCTTTTGTTTTTTATCTTTCGAAAATAGCAATAGATAATATACAGCAAATGTATTGGCATTTGTATGTGTGTTTGTTGCACAATAATATTATAGATAGTTTCAAAAGGCTAGATAGTGAGTTATGGAATTGGGTAGCAAACCAAAAAACTGTTTTATATATTGTACGAGAGAACGAGACTCGCTTGTTGTTCAGGGCTGCGTGTGGGCCAGTTTAAATAAATAAATAAGTTACTACTTAGTTTATATCTATGTAATTGCAAATACAAACTAGACAATATACGAAAATGCACTAAATTTAGGTCTCTTCTGTCCGAAAAATAACGTTAGCACAACCACAACAACGCATAAAGGGGTATATCAGCTTTACAGCTGTTTTTAACTTTTGCGACTTAGAATTCTTAACTGGTGCTAGCGTCTCAAAGATGGCGTTAGGCTTGGAAATGGTACTGATGATAAAGACCTCGAGCTAACTTAACTCTCCTATAATATTATTTAATATTTTTATTATTATTTCCACAACATCTCGATTTTCTTTGGCCCACAGCCAATGCTAATTTGTTATAAAAGAAATTATAGAGAAATTTTTTAATAATTTCTTATTTTTTCATATTTGCTTTTGATTTCTCAGACATCATAAAATTACTTTCGTTTTGGGGTGTGAATGAAGAGTTTGATTCATATACGAGGCGGTAGATAAGATTAGATTGTGTATGCCATATGACAATAATAAGTAAAATGCCAAAAGCCAGAGATAAAACAATCAAACAAGACAACAAAGCAAGCGACAACAAATTTGAAATTTTCTGTGGCGTCATCGATGATTGAATCATTTTTGTTGTTTTGAGTTGTTGAGTTTTGCAATTTGTATTAATTAATCTTATAAATATTGCTCACAGCATTGCTAAATGATTATAATATAATATATACAAACTTTTTACATTTGCCAAGTTTAACTCTAACATTTTTTGCAGTAATATTTTAATATACATTTTATAACACTCATAAACAAATATAAAATTAAACAAATTGAGCGGTAAGTGCGTTTAATTATTTTATTCGCTTTTTGCTGAGGACGCGTAGTAAATACGATAAAAATAAATTGTATAATCTCAATAAGCAATAAACAATTATTTGTCAATAGCCATAAAAAAATATATACGCAAAACTCGCTCTACTTATAAGTAGAAAACTGGCTCCCTAGTTTCGCTCTCTCTCTCTCTATATCTCTTACTTTTTGCTATCATAATATAAAAAGAGCATTTATTTTAAGTTTGTAATCATTTTTGACTGTTGTATTTTATAATGCTGAGCGCTAAAAAGAAATTTAAATGCAGCTGAGCAAAAAGTGGATGAAAAAACCTGACGCACTTTATTTGTAGTTTCTCAATGTGCAATTGCTGCTGCTTTGGTTTTTGGTCTTTCTCGCTAAATCCCCGAGTGCAAAAAGTCTCGAAATGCAGAGAAATCATTTGTGGCTCTATTTCTAAATATATTTATACCATAATTGCAATATCAAAACATTTACAAATCAAACTTTTCTTTAGTTTATGCACTCACACATCTTATACACACATACTTTTGATTTTCAATTAAATTTTGTAGTTAGATTTATTTTAATTAAATTTGAAATAAATTTCAAACAATTATTGACAGTTTTAATTTATGCTTTTTCAAAATTAATAGTACAAATTTTTGTAAACTTTTTGTTAATCATGCACATAATTTCATTTGTTTATTTTAGTTTACACTACGCTCATTGCATCCCACATATAAAAACTAACAAAATGCTCCCAATAATTGCGCGCTACTAATCAAAAATTTATTTAGTTCATATACCATACACACACTCACACACACTCACATACATTGAAAATGCATATACATACCTACATTCATATATAGAATGTGCTGTCTTTCTGTCTCTCTCTCTCTCTCTGTCTCATATTCTCTGTCTTTTTCTCTGTCTATCCAAGCCCGTGCTCTGGTCAATTTCTTAATAATTTGTTAGACCCTTCAAATCTACTCCGAAAAAAAACAAAAAAAATCCAAGTTTTTTGGTATAAACCTAAACATCTATTTCTCTTTTTATTCTCATTTCAGATAATGTAAAATCAGCGTATGCTCAATAAAGAAAAGCTTACCCAAAAACAAAAAAAAAGCCGCTAAACTTACAAACCTAAACAAAAATAAATACCAAATACATACGTATTTCTATATATATATAAACGGTCGTTCGAATCAAAATTAAACAACTCTTAGCCAAGAAACGGCTTTAAGTTCCCCAGCTATCAACTATCAGCTATCCCCAAGCTTTGTAATCCACAAAAACAAAAATAAAAACAAATTCAAACCGAAGTGTAAACGCTAAAAGCACAAAATACGAACTTTCATACAAAACGCTACCATTTATGCTAAATATATATATGTATACCTTATATATATAGGTGCTGATCTGTTGAATTTTTTGGGAAGAAAAAAAACTATAAACACTTTTAAGCCAACGTCATAAAGTAAAACGCGCAACATTTTCTAGTCGCCAGCTACTCTATCTTCCCAGCTAAAAAAGATCAAATATACTATATAGAACATATAGTATATACTATTACTGTATACTATATAAATACTGCGATGGCCAACGTTGTGAATATGAACAGCCTGCTCAATGGCAAGGACTCGCGCTGGCTGCAACTGGAGGTTTGCCGCGAATTTCAGCGCAACAAATGCTCGCGCCAGGACACGGAGTGCAAGTTCGCCCATCCACCGGCCAATGTTGAGGTGCAGAACGGCAAGGTTACCGCTTGCTATGACAGTATCAAGGTCAGTATTCCCCCAAAAAGTACTAAACTTTTTCCCTACCCAACCCTTAAAACATGAGCCCATTTACCACAAATTTGCTTCTATCGTGTGTACATGTATGGAATGTAGCTTGTAAGCTTTTATTTTTTAATTTTATGTTAATCCATCATGGCTTAAGTACTCTACCCTATATAAAAACAAAACAAAAAAACTATACAACCACTGCATTTTAGGGGAATCCCAATATAAGAGATTTACGGATCTTGTCGCGCTTTTGTTGTATGTGCTTTTGTGCTTTTACTTTTTTTGTGCTTAGATCTAAATATAAATATTCAGCTGAAGCTTAGTGGCTGTTTCTCTCTCACTCTCTGTCATAGTCTCTCTCTCTGTCAGGCTCTCCCTGTGCTGCTTCCGCCTTTATGATCTAATTGCATTGTGTGCTTTATAAGCGAGCTTTTAAGGAGCTTTAAGTGAGCTTTATCCAAGCTTAGAATGACAGTCTTGTGCTTGCCAAGTTGTAGTTGGAGTAGAGAGAATTCTAGTGATAAAAAAAAAACCAAAACAATCGCTAACAAATCAAAAACGTATCGAAAACTAATCGATATCGAATCGAAAACGAATCGAAAACGAGTCGAAAGTTAAATAATTAAAACAAACTGATTGCGTGTAAAGTAAAGTGGAAAAAAGTACGAGTATCAATGTACAATTGAATACAATTAACTGGCACATTTTGAGTGATTCTAGGCGACGTCACAATTAGACATGGATAACATCAAGGTAAACTTTATAAAGTTTCATTATTCATATTAAGTGATTATCTATATTAAGCCATAATAATGAATGTATTTGAGCAAAACCGCAAAAAAACAAAAAAAAAGTAAAAAAAAAAATGTTTGAATTTATATTTTTCTACCTTTCTCAACCACTTTCTTCCATTAAGTGCTTAACTTCTTTTTCTTTACCTGGCATTTTCCATTTGGCCATTCAACTTATTTTTTTCGTGTAACCAACATAGTTCTGTCTATTGATCGGTTTCATTCTATACGTAAAAAACAATGAACAATTGGCTGTGTCCTTTTTCCAATGTGCTTTTTATCATGCAATATTGAATTTTCCCCTCTGCAACACAAAAAAATTGTGAAACGTGGAAAATTAGCCTTTCAGCCAAGTGAAAAACAAAAGCATCAAAAGCTTCGAAGTGTGCGGCGCAGTTTTTCAGATTTTTACCCGAGTTTTTTCTCCAGTTTTTCCCAGTTTTTCCTCTCAGCTTGACGTCAACAACAGCAATGAAACAAAGGGCGACAATACCTTGACAATGTCGTGGGCTATGCGGAAAAATTAAGTTACTCGATTCGCTGTTGTTTTTGTTGTAGTTTGTTTATTAAGCTTGTGTGTGTGTGTGTGTGATAACAATGTTGACAACACTAACAACCACGAAGCAACTATGTAAAATAGCAACATAAAGTAAAGTATTTTATATATACACTTGTTTAATGTTGACAAAATGCCGCCACCATCATCATCATCATCTTTGTCATCATCATCAAATTTGTGACAGCATAAAAAATTACGTTTGAAAAATTTCGTAGCCGCTTTTTAGGCGTCAGCCATTGCCACTTGTTTGGTTAACGGCTGCGGCGACTGGCGACGCTTTTGTTATTTTAACAAAACCCCCAAAGCGTTGAGGAGTCGAGCCTTTAAAAGTTGGGCATCTCACAGACTCCCCTTCAATCTCCACTCTCCCCTCTTCGCCCGTTTGTTTCTCGAGTCGAGTGTGCAAACAATAGTTAAAACTGATGTTTGTAAGTAGCTCGTTGTTGTCGTTATTGTTGTTGTTGTCGTCGGGGCTCGCTTTTGTTATTGTACTTTTCACGCCTGTCCTCAGGAGCGGCGTCCTTAATTGAGCCACTGCCAGGGACGCAGGTCTTTTTACTATAGTAGTCCACGTCCCATTTTCTGCTTCTACCTCTCCCCCAATGGAGTCTGTTTGTTGTGATAGACGCTTTAATGAAAGCATTTCCGAGCTCTTTAAAAACATAATAATTATTATGTATCCGTTTTGTTTTTATCAGATAACTGCGTTATCAGAATAGATATAAAAATAGTTGTCAATTTGTAAAAGTTAATTCAATATCTATAATATTTTCTTGCGATATTATTGTACTTCAAATGTTACAATATTCCTAATTATTATTCAATTCTTCTAACAATTAAAAGAGCTGTTGAATTATTAAAAAAAAAAACTTTGACGTTTAAAAAGCAGAAACATTTCCTTTTTCTGTTCTCTGGTGACTTTATGAAATATTCTTGATATTTTTATAAAATTGTAACAATGTTTAAGATTCTTTTTCTATGTTATCCGTTTTTAAAAATATGGTTACGAGTTATTTTTTGCTTAAATATTTTAAAAACTTTATTCAAGTAGTATTCTCAAATTGTTTGAAGATTATAATTAATACAAGAGCATATAAACTAGCATGTTCTTAGGCATTAGTTAGGCTCATCGTCTACCCTTGAAATCTCTTAAGCCTTTGGCAATTACTGGGCTCCAGCCACAGCTGTGTGGTGGAGACCAAGCAAGTTCTGATTCAGATTCAGATGATGCCCACATAAACTGGTCAAAAAGTGAGTCAGCTTCGAGCCTGTAACAGTAACAGCTGCAAGACGAGATGGAAATGAAAATGAGAATGAAAAGCGAAAGGCAACCACATTGGACGTATAAAGAGGGGAGTCTCCTCTGTTCAGTTTCTCAGTCCAGCTTCAGATCCCTCCGTGGGGAAGAAGTTTTTGCCGCTGCTGCTGGCAAATAAAGCTCAGACATTCATTGCCCACAAATTAATTGTGTTATCCTATTAATTAACTATGCAGTAAAGTTGCCAAGCAATTTGGTTCGCTGAGCGAGTTTTTCTGCCCAGTCGCATGACGTGCACAGAGTTTTCTTTTTTTCCCCTTTTTTTATTTCCAGGCTTTGAGTGTTGTAATTGTAGCTGAGTGTGTTTGTACTCATTTTCACCTCTTTTTTCCCTAGAGTGAGTGAGTGTATGTGTGTGTGTGTGTGTGTGTGCTTGACACACAAAACGGGAGGCATGCGGCAAGTTGGGGTTTAAATGTATAACGAACTTAAACGTGCAAGTAACCAGCATATAATGGATGTCAACCAGTTTAAGGACACGAGGCCTACGGGTCGCTTATAAACCAAGTGAGTGGGCGTATATTTGTATATACATATAGATGTGTGTGTGTGTGAAACGACAACTTTTACCATGTGGCCACGACACTAATTTATAGTTAAGTATACGCATTGTGGACTTTCTAATGAAATTTGCTTGGAGATTCATTTAAAAAACTCAAGCAGTGTTCGTTTTAATATTGTAGGCAAATAAGTTTGTCAAATAGGTCATTGTCGCAAAGCTTAATTCATTCGTAAATCATTTTAAGCATAATTATCTTGGTCAAGTTCTTTGTAAAATTTATTGTGCGAATAATAAGTTTAAGTGTCTGAGGACATTTATTCGCTTACATAAAGTTTGAGCAGCTAATCAACCAAAAACAGCTTATTTTTCAATATCGAAACATTTTTTCGATATTACAAAATACACAACTCATGCGACCCTCTTAGGGATTGACATAATTTCGCAGCTTATTCCAACTCCATTTTTATTTTGAGAGCACAATGAGCCAGTTGAAAAAAAATGCACACGCAACTTTAAAAGAAAAGAAAAGGCACTCGGAAAGGAGTAAAAATGGCCAACAAAAATGGCCATGGCCACAACATAAAACATTTTCCGGTTTATAATTTTCTTGTCACAACAATTTTCACGCTATGCTTTGGCGCTGGCCATGGTGTTGCTGGTTGTTGATTGTTGCCTGTTAGTTGTTGGCTGTTGGCTGTTGGTTGGTGCCACTTTATCCGGCTGGCTTGGCCGCATTTTGCGTCCTTTCGCCTTTCGCGCGCTTTTGCTACTTAACCAACTGTAAAGCTCTCGGCCATATTGTGTGGCACCTTATTTTTCTATTATATTTTCAACACGACGAACACACTTTCCGCGCCCCCTTGGCAATCGCTGCTGGGACAACAAAAGTCAAGTTCTCTCCATGCCATGCAAATTATGAGCTCAAGCCACAAAAAAATAAGAAAAAAATAAAAGCGGGAAGGAGTATAGTCGAGTTACCGACTCTAGGATACCCTTTACTTATTTAAATAAATATACAAAAATTATTTCATACTTTTAGGCACTTACATTGCTTTTAAACTTAAAACAGCCATTATATTTGTCGGAGTTGCTTTCTTATCCCTGTTACAAACATTCAACGGATAAAATCTACCCTTTTACTTAGTTTTTAAATAACTGGTATAAAAAGAAAAGAAAATGGCAACTCTTCCGCCACAAGGCGTGAGAAGAGAGTCTCGAAATGGTGGACAGATGGTTGAATGCTTGGATGGCAACTTGGGATGGGTTGAGAGGAATATGAAAGCCAACAATGTGCGCCACTTTGAAGTTATTTTGTTTTAGTTCTCAACATTCTTGTTGTCGTTGCTGTTTGTTTCTATTCCAATTTTATAGTTGACGCTTGAATTTCCGAGCGCCTGCGGCTCTTGTCAGTCGGAAATACTTTGGTAATTAAATTTTAAAGACAACAGGAATTGACTCGCAACTCTCGCTGCTGGCTCTTCACAAATTCAATGTCATCCAATTATTTTTAATTGCATTTATTTTTGTTTTTCTACTCATTTTTAAAATCATTATTACCTTTGTGGCGAAATTAATTTGCCATTAAATAGACTAGCATTGAATTCGATAATAAGCCAAAATATTTTTGACATTTATTGTAAAAATAATACAAAAATATCCAATTTAAGTAAAACTTATTTTGTTGCTTAACAAAAAGCATTTGGGAAGTGCGGCAGCACCATGGAGAAATTGAGAGCTTTTTCAGCTTAACTCAATAGTTGTCGTGACAATTGAACGACTGAGTTAATAAAGCAATTGAAAGAAAGTAAGAAAACTCGACAGTTGTCATTATAGCAGAATAAATTGCAAATTGCTTTCAAATAATTGTAGTGATGATTCGACAATGAAAGCATTATGGATTCACTGATGAACACAATTTTGAATTTATGATTTAAATTGCAAGATTCTGTGGATTTTTTTTTGCAAGCCTGACACAAGGCTAACTGCTATGAGCACTCGGCATAATCCCTGGCATTGCCAGCACCTTCTTAAGCTCTACGAAAATCAGTGTTCAGTTCAGCGGAGTTGCCACTAATTTGTAATGCCTTACACACGTTGCACTTTGAAATTCCGCAACAAACTTCAAGTCAATAACTCAGGAGCTGGTTTGTGTCAGAAGGAGCCCGCAGGAGCTGGCACTTAATGCATTATGCAGCTGTAGCAAGTTGTGGCATGTCCTTGCAGAGGGAGAGAGAGAGAGAGAGAGAGACAGGCAGAGAGTGAGAGAGGAAAGGGGAATAAGTTGCACACATGTGCAGTCATTTCGCAGTTGCTGAAACCTACACAATTCATTCGTCCTGCGTTCGTCCTGCGAACGTGACTGCAGTGCAATCGAGCGGGCGAATGGCGATGGGATGGCATGTCTTAAATAAAATAAATGGCACATTATCAATATAAACAAGAGGAGAGGACGTCGCGTACGCGAGCTGAAAGCGTAAAGTTGTTAAGTTACTTAAGCCAACAAATGAAGCAACAGACGTGGAGAGACGACGAGAGCTAAACACAGAGTCACGAGCCTGACAAATTGCCGTCTGACTCTGCAGAATCTCCCAGACTTCCCATCTCTCTAAATCCAACTCCAACTTCAACTTCAGCCTGACCAACAAACAAATTTCACTACTCTCTCAACCAAATTTCTTTTCATATCTTGAACTCGCACGGCTGCCAGAAAACTTGGCAAGCAAATAAAACTAAAAACTAATGCTCTCGACTACAATGAATATGAAATGCTCTCGCCCAAAAAAAACTAATCTAAGAAAGAAAAATGTCACAAGTTTTTACCCCGTTGTTTTTCAGTCAATGTAAAGTTTTCATTTGCTGCCACGCCCCCAAAAGGCATTAATGCACTCGTTCTTTTGACAAATGTGTCAAAAAGTGCATATGAAAATAACTTTTGCCGGCTTTGACCTGTCACAAATTTTGATTTCCATTGGATTTGCCAAAATTTCATTTCGTATTTTGCGTATTATATATTCATATGATTGTCAATCAAAGCGAAAGAGATTGTAAATCTAGTTTTTATTTAGAGAAATCTGCTAATAAATTTGCAGTCACCTTTGTGAGACTGTTTAATGGATTATTTGGATAGTGTGTTTGATTTCAATTGGATTAGTTTGATAAAGAAAAAAACACAATAAATTAAAGAGTTTCTTAGACATTTTATTTTTATTTTTAAAAAGATGAGAATAAAATTTGTCTACATTTTAAAGGCTGCACAGCTTTAAGAATTTGTTCTTGCCAAGCCACAAAGCAACTTTCATTGTCTGCCAGTATCAAATTCTTTTTGCCTGATTTTTTCTGATTTTCTTCGGCAAGGCTCAAACGACAGTCAAGCGTCAAAATGGGTAACGTTGTGTGGTGGAAAAGATGGAAAAGCGCTTGCAGCGCCTGAACGAACGAAAATCGGGATCAATAAAAACGTCATTCAATTTATTTTCAATTTTGCGGAGCGTCATGGCAAATGTGTTGGCGAACGGAATGAAATGGAATAGAATAGAATGAAACGTGGCATTGAAACCAGAAAAAAGAACCTAACAAATAATAGAAGACAGAAAACCCAATAAATTTAAAGAAGAAAAGCAAGTAGAAGACTTGAGAGCAGTGTGTGAGAGCAGTGACAAAGTGCCAAGGCGAAGAAATGGGAGTTTAGGTATATCAAATAACTTTGACTTTACACATTATTAAACCGCAATGTCGACGACTGTGGCGAGTAGAGAGTGAGAGGGATGGAAAAAGAAATAAAGCGAGACAAACAAACAAAGCAGTTGCTGCACATTTGTAAGGACACAGGACTCTCTTCCAGGTCCTGTTGCATTCGCCAACGCCAACGCCGACGCCGTGTCGACTTTTTACACTTGACAAACTCAACAAACAATTGTCAGCCTTGTCGTCCTTATTGCAGCAAGGAGTTGCCGGAGTGTGGAGTGTCGAGTGAATGCTCGCTGGCATCTATTCAGGCATTCATTGTCTTGGCTGTTAAATTTTTGAGCAGACATTGATTAAAGCGTCGCCAAATTGTTTGCAAAACTGCAACAGCAACTTTAAGTTCATGCCACGCGCGCTAGTTTCCAAAGGCATCTTTAGTTTCTGTCCCCCTTTCTTTCTCTCTCTCTCTTTTTCTCATGCTTAAGCATAAATTTTTTCTCTTTTTCTCTGGCTCTTTCATCTGTGACTGCAGCATTTTCTTTTGCCGCTGGCGTTGCGGCAAAGTCAATGAGTGGCAATATGCCACCAATAATTCAGGTCACGCGACTTGTCGTCGGCATCTTGGCCTCGTACAGTGGGCGAGAATGCAATTTTGGCGCTCTTAAAAATGTATGTGACTTAATAAGAGATTATAAAGCATAGAAAACACTTTGTATGTTATATAATAGTTACATATTCAGTAAAAATATTTTTAAGAAAATGTGCTTAAAAATTTAAAAGACAAATTTGCTCCACTGTCGAGCTCGACTTGGACTCTGAATGGAAGTTCTCTTCCATAGTTCTCTCCCTGCTCACTGTCAACTTTACTGGTCCTCCAACAGCTTCTTCTTCTTCTTGCTGTGCTGTGCTGCGGGTATATTGTGGAATTTTCTATTGCCTTTTTCTGCAGCATAGGAACGAAGCCTGCTCCCACACACACAATCAACATCACAAACAGGCACACACACACACACACATTGTGTGTGCTCTCCATTGTGTGCTGACATCGTTAGGCCATTCTACATTCTACATCCAACGTCTCCTAAGGCTCCATCTTTCCATTTTGCTGCAATTTTAATGAAGCTGCGGCATGCGGCAAGCGCCTTCAAGTTGCACGCGCCATTGGCGCAACTTGCGCTTTTTATGCTTCATTTTTGTCTTGTTGACATACTGAGAGGCCTCTCCTGCGATTGTGAAAAGCACCGAGTCCTAAATGAGCTCGGTTTCAGTTCAAATTGTAAAATATTTGTGTATATTTCCGTACACTGAAAAAGTAAACCGGGTATTCTGCTATTGAATCAATTCAAAGCGGTGTTGAAGGTTCGGTTATCCGGAATATTTTTATTCCAAGTACGGTTTTAATCCCTAAATATTTTGACTATTTTTTTTAACTTGAATGATTTAAATCAGGGTATCAGTTACGGTTTCGGTAATTTTCGCATTTAGGTTTTTGGTTATCGATTACCCAATGATATCGAAATACCGGTATGATTTCGGTTTACAAAACGAATTGAAAAAATGTTAAAGATGTTAAACAAATATTCAAATATTATAAATTGAGATCTATTTCTTGAGATCAATACTTTTAAATTAAATTAGGGCGAAAGTTAATTTTGTTCTTGACTATTTTACTGTTAGTCTCAAAAGTAATATCCTGTTTTTCACTGTGTAATTGCAGCAATAAAGAGAAACTAAATTTTTGAGTAGTCAAGACTTCAAAACTCGAACCAGAAAAGGGAACAACTCGCCTGTCAATTGGCAGTTAAGTTCTAGCCTAATAAATGAATGTGTGCATACAGACAAAAGGGGCAGCAAAGGGTTAAGGACGAGGCAGGACATTCGACAGTCGACAGACGTCCTGTGATGAGCAGTTGCAATATGTGTGTGTGCTTGTGTGTGGGTGTGTGTGTTTGTGTGTAGTATCTGACCAGTCAAGTCTGTCTGGAACTGACCGGGTTTGCCTTTGAATAAATGCCATAATTTATGGTCAAAAGTTTGCAACTGCTGCACACAATTTGTGGAGAACACTTGAAGCGCAGCTATTTAGTGAGCTCTCTGCTCAGACTATTTGTTTGTTGATGATGATGATGCTCATGCTGATGCTGATGATGATGGGGATAGGAATGATGATGATGTTGATTTTGCACAGATCCTTTGCCCACACAAATGCCATGACCAATGCCCAGTGCAGTTCATTTGAAAACTTTTGCTCGGTTACATTTCGGTGTCCATTAGTGTAATTTAGAACTCCACTTAACTTTTCTCGAATTCAAAAATTTGACTAAAAATATAAGAATAATAGAGAGAGAGAGAGAAATGGAAAAATAGAAAAGATTTTCAATTTACTTAATAGTTGAGGGACAAGACAAGCGTTTCAAATTACAAACTCAACTCCCTATAGACAGGTGGCATTTTTTGGTCTACGGAAAACTTCTCATAGACCATTTTGCAGAGGGTTGATTTGTTGTTGTTGTTGTTGTTGTTATTTGCTTTCGTCTTGGTTCTAAATGAAAAACGAGCAAAATGCTAATCAACAATGAGGGATCGATAAATGTTTGAATAAGTGTTTGAATTTTGTTTGCGGGGCGACAATGCACACACAATAGAAGCTGCAGGCCAGGGAAATTGTCGCTTTAGCCAATTCAATTTGCATATTATGAGAAAAGTAGCTCAACTAGAAATGAGTGTGTGTGTGGCGTGTGTGTGTGGCGTGTGTGTGTGTGTGATTGGCCGGAAAGCTGAGGTTATGTCTAAGTTGTTCTTGTTGATGATAAGCTTATCAATAGACAAGTAAAATTGTTAGTTAATAAAATGAATATTTATTTGTATTCATCTTGTACTTTCTAATATTTCGTAGTAATTTCTCATAATTATTTCAATCAAATACTATCCCCAAATAATAATAATAATATCTCCGTTTCATATCCATATCAATAACATTTTAAGCACACTCATCAAGCCAATGACAAACAATTTCTACACGTGCCATAGAGCACAAATCTAATATGATAGCACACAGATACACACTCATGCACACAGACACAGGTTTTGGGCATAAGAAGCGCAATCAATGGATTACTTCCGCTTTGGTTGCTTGAAGGCCCAGCCACGAAGTAGCAACAACAATTTTCGCTAGGCAAACAGGCGAAAAGAAAGGACAAAAGGAAGCAGAGAGTATCTATCTAGGTGTGTGTGTGAGTGTGTGTGTCAGTTGTGTGCGTGTGTGTGTGTGTATATAAAACCATAATGTTTTTAGATTAAACCAAAGACAACGCAATTTAAGTTTGTATATGAAAAACAGGAAATAAACTTAAACAATTTATAAATGATGATTATACATGCATATATTTGAACTTTTAAAAATATATTCTAGTCGTTATGTTCAAGTAATAAATGCGCAGGTAAATTTAACAATGGAATATTTAAAGAAACTGTAGAATTATTTGATCTTAAGTAGCGAATAAGTAATGAATATAAAGATATATGAATCATAATTTCTATGCAATTAAATATGAAAAAACGTTTATTTTAACAGGTTTCGAACTTAAGTGAAGTATGCTAAATTCTAATATGACTATGCAAATTCTTATTATGACTATTTTTTTTCTGGGTGTATATTCAAATACTTATTTTTTGGCTGCTCCAAAATTGAAAATGCGCAAAGCGACTGCTTAAGCAGTTCAATTGGTATCCATCAGCAAAGTGGCGCAACAAAAAAATAGAGAGTTTATATATATATATATACATCGAAATATATATATACTTAGATAGAAGTAGAAAATCAATTCAATCACGCTTATCAGAGGCAACGAGCTGGGGAATCGAATGGGAAGAGGGGAAAATTTGGGGGGAAGTTACAAAAGCGACAAACGTCAGCAGCAGCAGCTGAGTAAAAAAAAATTACAATTCAAAAAGCATTTTTGGTATGTTTACTGCCGCAGCAAAGTAGGCAAAAGTGAAGAAGTAGTCTCGAGAGAGAGAGCGAGAGAGAGAGAGAGAGAGTGAGTGGGAGACTGACAGAGAAAGAGTGTGGAGTGACGACAACAATAAAAATTGAAATGGAACTCGAGTCAACGTTTTCATGATTTACGGCTGTCGCTGAGCGAGATAGAGAAAGAGAGTGAGAAGGAAAGGGAGAGTGAGAGATTTTTATCCTTTTTTTGAATTGTGGCAGCAGTTTTTAGACAGTTTTACTGTTTATAACTATGCCAGGCTATATATCTAAGCAACTGCCATCCTCCCTTTTACACTCACATTTCTATACATCAAAGTGGCGCCACATAGTCGCAAATATAACAAAAAAAAAAAAAAAAGATGGGCGCTTATTTATATCACTCACTGTTGTTGTTATTGTGTGGGTGGGTGGCAGAGTCGCATTAGCTTTGGCATTGTTGTGACAGCGGCTTACTTAAATGTTGGCTTATTGATTTTGTTTCCTCTCTTTTTATATACTACAATTTTTTTGCATTGTTTTTTTTTTTGTTGTTTTTTTTGTTGTGCTTTGAGTGCGTCATGAGCTGCACTTTTGTGAGCTGATTGTTCAAGTGTGTGCGCTTTCCATAGCAGGCAGCTTTTGAGGCAGAGACAGCTTAGCTGCCTGCTAAGTAACTGCACAAACAGAGTTGCATTTGGCATTGTTATAAGTTGACGGAAGTGAATGGCTTTTAACAAGTGTATTCGATACCGAAAGTTACTTGATATTTAAATAAATAAATACATTTTGAAAGGTTGCATTCGAATTGCATTTGAAATTTATTTGTTAGCATTTGGATTCTGGCTTCAAAGAGCTCAAGTTTTTAGCATACACCAAGTTGGTTCCACTTGACTGACTCATTCACACACACAGTACCTATCTACATATATTACACATACTGTACACTGAATTTTACCATCTCCTGCTCGCTGTGACATCAACTTTTCAATCACTTTCCAAGCGATTAAACAATCAGCGGCATTATAATCTCTGCGCCAAGAGTCATGTATCATAGATACCCAGAGTTGCACCTCAGTAACTGTATAAGAGTCTCCCTCTTTCTCTCTCTCTCTCTGCGTTTTCTCGGTTTACTTTAGCGCTTTTTTTCCTTGCCATTTTGCGCTGTCAAACATGATTTGCATATGCTGCTTGTGGCTTTTGCTTTTGCCTTTGGCCAGAGATTAAAGATTAGCTACTACTCTGTTCGATTTCGATTCCTGCCAACAGCTTACAGATTTTTTTTTTGAATTTCTGTTATTTTTCTCTTCGTTATGTTTGTCTGATCCGCTTGTAAGCTTTGTTCATCAATTAAAAACAGGCTAACAATTTGTTGCGACCACATGATTATGATTTAATAGCCTTTTTCAGTTTTGATTGCAACTTGCGTAAATTATGTACAGCAAAACTTAATTGATGATGCTTGCAAAACGATTTCCGGCTTTTCAGTTTTCAGTTATCTAAGCAAAACGTATGTGTGTCATTAATTCAACAAAATCGTGAGTTTTAATTCAAGTGACTTATTATGCATTCATTTAAATGACATTTATTGTTGAGACGTCGCACAAAACACACACAGAAACGGTGTGTGTGTTGGAAATGGGCTTAAAAAGCCATTATTGTCAACATTGAAAATAGTTTCAAGAGCCCAAGCAGCAGGCAAATGTGTCCTTTACTTACGTTTTCCTTACATTTTCTTTGCCTTTTCCTTACTCTTTCTTCCACTTCGCATTGTTGTTGCTGCTGTTGCCTTTACCTTCGTCTTCTTGGCATTGTGTCTGTGTTTGTTTACCTTACACTCGAGTGGCATAAAAACAGTAACACATACTTACACACACACACACGCAAACACCTGCTTTTCAGCCCAGACAGCCTCAAGTGTCAGGCCTCAGTTCTCTTGTGGCTTGAGCTCGTTCATTGAAAACAATTTGGCCTATGCTGCGTATGAGTAATATATGAAGTGTGTGTGTGTGTGTGAGGGGATAAGGAGGGCATTCAAACCCATAAATGTCAACAGCTGCGCGTGCTTATGCCCATTGTGTATACTCTCAGGTGTGTAACTAACTACGAGAGCAAGGCAATGAGAATGAAACACTTTGTTAAGTCATTTGATTTAAAATGCCGTTTGCCAGATTGAAACCTCTGTGGAATGTTTAATATTATAATCAGCTCATTACGTTCGCTCTAGTTTGTTTCATTTAAGATCCCATTAACATTTCTATTAAGTTATTATCTTATTATTTTATTTAACTACAATTTAATTACTCTCTTTTATTAACTTAATTTCAAAGCATGCTTGCACTTCTTTTGCCATTCCCTTGAAGGTCATGCATAAATGATGACACGCCACAACAATTTTATTTATTTCCCTTTCCTTTCTCTATTAAATTGTTTAAGATTTTGCGGGCTATCCATCAACGTTCCCATTCCCAAACATTTAAACTCCTCTCTCTCTCTCTCCCTGTCCTCTTTTTCCCCTTTTCACAGTTAGTTTGACAACTTGTGACAATCTGTCTCTCACTCATAATTATTATTATTATTATTATCATTATTTTCGGCTTAAATCCTTTCGTCGACTTTATAGCGCAGCGTTGACAGCTCGCCGCTTTGAGCTTTAAGCTTAATGGCAAAGCGTCAACAATTTGGCCAACTTCGTTTCTGCCATCTCCATCTTCATGTTTCCCCTCTTTTCTCCTGCTTTTAATCGCACTTTTTAATTACTTTCCTTTAATTTTTGGTAACTTTTGCTGCTGCTGCTATTTGTCTTGTCACATTTTTTTTTTATAATTTCTGCACTTTTATTTCATAATTTCTAAGTGCAAAAGATATAAATTAAAAAAATAAAATTACATTTTTTACGTTGACAGCATGTCGCAAGTGTCAAGCAAGGAAAAAAGATGGAAAAAGCGAAGTTTTTCCGGCGAGCATGTGAGAAATTCATGTATCTTCAACTCTGTTAAATTGGCAGCTACGAAGCGTGTAAATTAATTAACTTTCCACTTGAATTTTGCTGAGTTTTTATTGATTTTCCAACATAAGTTTAGAATATTTACATGGAAGATACAAGTAGAATTTAATGTGAGTTCTCAGTTCGTTAATTGTCTGAGATTTGCATGTTTGGGTTTACTTGAGTGTCCTTTGGGATACTCAAGCCTACAGCTAAAAATAATTCAAGTCTTGCACATGAAATGAAATTTAATTGTCACATTAAACGTCACGGAAGTGAAAGACAAGTCCCTTAAGATACACACACACACTCACACTCCTATTCACTTGGAAATTCGAAGAGTAAATTCTCTTGGCTGTTTTGGGTTATTTTCTTACCCTGAGGAAAACGGCGCAAATTCCGAAGCTCATGCGAGAGAATTTAACCTATTTACACAGTAATTTATTTGCTTATAAACATAAAACCACTTTCGCTGAACAATGGGCACACACACACACACACATATGTTGGCTGTGGAAATGAAAAGGAAAAGGCCAATGGGAAAGGCAGTTACTTAATTTAATAATTTTCACATTTATTGAAACAAAACGAAAATGGAGTCGAGTTCAAGATGTAGACTAAACTGAAGAGTCTTTCACTTCACGCACATCCTTTTGCTTCATTTGTGTCGGTTTTTAATTTTAACCAATAGATGTATGGGTTTGTGTGTTGTGTGTGTGCATGAGTTGCAAACACACTTAAAACTCAAATATTTGCATACACTCGAGCATTGTTTGCATAAAAATACCAAAAAATGAGAAGAACAAAAAAAGAAAAAAGGCGCACAGGCATAAAATGAAAGGCAGCAAAAGGCAGCAGACAAACGGAGTTTGGGCCAAATGAGATGAGGTGAAGGGGAAGTAGGGATTGGGTCTTTTGTGCAAAGGAACTGATGCTGCAATCCCCCAGTTGTTGCCTTAGACCAAAGCAAATTTATTATCACACAAAAGGCAAAAGACGATGCAGACGCCAGAGTCGGCAATCTATAAAAAAAAAGAAGTAGCAGCCTGTAGAAAAAGAGGGGCGAAGCTGAGAGATGGGGAACAGCAGTCGCAGAGCACAAAATCAAACGAAATGAGGCAAACATATATAAGAGAGAAAGTAGATGAGGTTGAGGATGAGGATGTGAATGTGGAGATGTGAAGTCGGATGCGGATCCTGGCGCGCAAGCTTTGTGCAAATAAAGCATTTTACACAGAGGCTTTTGCCAAGAGAGACTGCGAACAGCAAAATTGGGGATTGGGAATGGGAATGGTTTGCACTGGGGAGCAAAGCAAGCAACTAGATTGTAACATTTACCAGGGGTAATGTATGCCGTTGCCACATGAGACTTTAGCTGGATTCTACTCCAGCTCCTGCTGCTCGGCAGGTGTGCCACAATTTGCATAGATCTGCCCTCGCCATCGCCTGCTGATGAGGCAGGCAGATACCCAAACTGAGGGGGCAGATCAAACACACACACACAGCACACACACACACCCTACAAAATGGAACGTGCCACGGCAGCAAAATAACAGCAAACAGCTAAGAAAGACAACAACAAAAATGCTGCCAACACAACAAAAAATCGAAAGAAAGAAAAATAAAAACAACAAAAGAATACGTTAAGTTTAGCGCAAAATTAAACAATCTTATTACCCGGATTAGTGACAAAATTATGTAACAGACATACTGTGAACGGGGATTTGCAGGATGTTGAGGGTTGAGGGTGTGAATTGTGCAGGTGACTCGCAATTGCCAGAATTATATCAAGACGTTAAATGTAACGTTAACGTTAAGTGTAGTCATGGTAATATTGGTAGAGAGACATCAGGTTGTTGGATTTTCAAGTGAAAAGGCCAAAACTAAAAGGAAATCAAAGTAAAAGATTATAATGGAATTATGGATGTTTTTTGGGTAAACGAAAAATTAAGAATTAGAGAGGCAGATAAAATAAAATAAAACTAAAAACAAACGGGATAGACTATATTAAAGTTCTCGACTATAGCATACCCGTTACTTATTTAAAAAAATGTTTTTGCGTACTTTTAGGCATTTACATTGCTTAAAAATTTAAATAAGCCATTACAAGCTTTCTATTTCTCAGATCGTGTTGTGATTTAAAAGGATGATAGGTAATTATATTAGTCGCTCTAGGACTTCCTTTTTAAATAACGGGTATATAAATGGGAGGAAATAACAAGAGAAGGAGAGATATAAGATAGAGAAGGGAATTACTCCTGAACAGGGACCGCAATTAAATATTACTGATATATTTTTTACGTCAAAAAATCAATAACTAGAATACACCTACAAGAAAAATATAGATAGTGATTAAATTTGAGAGTATAAAATTGAATTCTCAAATAATCATTATATTTAACCGAAATAAATAAAACAGACAAATAATCATCATTTATGATTTTTTTTCGATCGAAACTAATCAGTATCATTAAAAAGAGTCCTTAATTGTCTGTAATTTTTATATTATAACTCATAATGAGTACGGTCCCTGCTCCTTAATTCAAACTCCTACCAATTTTTCTATATATTGTAGGTATTGTATTTCATTGTGTTGGCGCTTTTCTTGTGGCCGCTAATTAAGTTTGGCTCAAATATTTGAACAACAAATTAAACGCTCAATTTAAAAAGACACACACACACAGACTTAAACAAAAGAACAGGCCACAATAATTACGTAAATTACTTGAGAGCGCAGTTACAAAAAGGAGAGGCAAAAGAATTAAAAAAAAAAAACAAAAGGAAGCATAAAGCGCGCCGATAACATCAAGCAAATGTGCTTCACAATTTCCACTCGACAGCTGCAGCAGCTGTCGGAATTCGCGTGTTGGGCTGCAGCGAAAAGTGGAAGGCGGAAAGGCGGAAAAGCAGAAAGCGGAAAAGCGCATAAGCTACGCGTTGACGTTGCGTATACGCCGCGTGTTGCAGCCACAGAGACAACGTAACTTGGGCGCAAGGAAAATAAAAATAGAAGTACAGAAAAACGTAAAGAGAAAAAAGTAAAAAAAAGTGTGAGCCAACTAAAAAGAAGGCGAAGGAAGTGGTCATGGAGTGTCGTCGTCGTCAGTGTCGCCTGCGGTTTTCATTTCCTTGGCTGCCATGATACGAATGCACACTCGACTAGGCAACCTTTGACTCGCTCTCTCTCTCTCTCTTACACTCTCCCTTTCTTCTACTCCGTTGTCCCTGAAACTCTGCTGATTTAGTACAAAACATTTTTCTTGATTATTTTAGTTGTGTATGTACAGTACAGCGTTTTCTTGCGTGTTGTCTGTTGCTTCAACTGCCTCGGGGCTGTCATCTTTCCTGGCCAGCTGTGGGTTTCCATATCAGCATGGCGCCATCCGTTGTTGTATTCCGCTCTCTCTTTCTCTCTCTGCGTGAGAAGTCATAAAGCGATTTGTCATATTTATACAAGTTGATAAAATTATAAACAGCGTCTCAGTCAGTTTCTTTCCTTCTCTCGCTGTATGCATTCCTGTATCCAAAGTATCTGCTTCCAAGTATCTGAGTATCTGTGTATCTGAGTTTGCGTGTCGACGCTGTGCAAACAATTTTTGTATTGCTTGAACTATTGAAGGCGTCACTTGGTCTGTAATTGAGCAGCAAAAAATGGGAGATGCTTTCATTTTATTTATAAAATTAGATTAAATATTTCTACATTTAATTCACTTTTTAATTACATGAATAAATTGATTGCGCCTAACAGTATGCAGTGGATTTTTAATAAATTTGGTTTATATTAATATGTAAAGTTTTCTTTGGTATGGAATTCAAGTTGATATGCTTAGTTATAATACCGTTTATTGCCGCTCTAAGTAACTAAAGCCATCAAATCTTTTAGCAATTTTAACTGTCCTATAATGTCTTTCTGTCTGTCTGTCTCCCTGTCCAGCCATTTGTAACTGAAGCGGCATTTCAAATTACATGTAAAATTACTGTCAGTCCGCTTAAAGCGTTTACCAAGAAAGACGACCCTGCGACATTTGTCCCCCTTCTTTTCCCTTCCCTTACCACCTGTCTTTTTCGCGTTCATCTAGCGTGTCTGCCTGTCTCGCATAACAAATTTTATTTTAATATTTATTGTTTTTCACGGAAAGCTGAGAAAAGCACAGCGTCTGCTTTCCCCTTCCCCGCTTCAGGCAAACACTCTCTACTCAGTTACCAATGTTGGCTAAAAAGCAGCTGAAGAAGAACTTCGCCCCTGCAGGCTAAATTCAAATACAATGACAAAGACAAAGACGTTGAGGAGGAGGTTGAGAATGAGGTTGAGGATGATGATGTGGAGTGTAGGAAACATGAAAACCGGCGGCAGACAAATTGAAAACGAAAGCAATGCCAAATAGAAAATGTTTTTCGCGCCCAAAGCTGCTTTACCCCCTAAGGAGGTTTTTCGCTCTTATTTTACCCGTTACTTAAACAATAAGTAAAAGGGTATATTATATTTATTAAAATATATGTATGTAACTGGAAGAAGGAAGCATCTCCGACTATATCAAGTGCATTTATTTTTCATCAGCATCAACAGCCGAGTCGATATAGCCATGTCTGTCTGTCCATCCTTCCGTTTACTATTATTAGCTATCATTCTACTAAATCGCAACCAGATCGGACAATTAGATAGTTGGTAATGGCTGATTTAAGGTACAATGCGATGTGCCTAAAAGTATGCAGTGATTTTTTTTTCTACATTTTCAAATAAGTAACGGGTATCCTACAGTCGGGAATTGGACAATAGCCTTTCCTGCTTTTTTTTCTTTGCCGTTGGCTCAAACGACATTGTCAGCATTGTCGGCATTATGTGCCTGGCAAATTGGAGTTAACCTGCGCCCTGTCTCTGCCCCTTCCCCTGTCTCTGTCTCTTCCCTGTCCCCTTCGTGGCATGCGGCAGCCTGTTGTCTTATTCGGCGCATAATCATTGCCGTTTGTCGCACGTTTGTTCGGCTGCTGAAGGAGGCAGCCACATGGAACTTATTACTTTCATTTGCCTGCCTGCCTGCCACGCCCCCTGCCCCTAGCTGCTACCAACGCCACATAAATTCATAACAAATTCATTGCGCGCAGCGAGGCATTTAAGAGGCGGCTGCTTTGGCCAACAAACAACCAAAAACAACGAGTGTCAACGAAATGAAACTGTCCAACCGATTCTCTTCACTCCACTCCAATCTTCTTCACTTGTTTCCATTCTCCTCACCTCTCCACTCTTCTCCTTTTCTCTCTTCTTTGTCTTGTTGTCAGCTACGATCTGCTTGTAATTTTGTATTTGCTTAGTCCTTGTTTTGGCAGCTCTTCTCTTTTTCCTTCTTCTCGTAACGTGCACACATGGCGTATGCGTAATCTTGCCTTGGCAGCTTTTTCGCGCGACTTTTTAACCAATATCTCCCGGCTCTGCTTCTGCCTTGCGGGAATTGTCAGCGCATCTTTATGGGCACGCCGAAGTTTATTAGGCGTCTCTTTCGTCCTCCACATCCTTCCCCTTCCGCAGCTGTGTAACATTTCTTGTCGCCTTGAAATTCTATTGAAAAGTTGGCTAAATCTGCGAGGCTGCGTTTCCCATTTCGGTTTTATTTACATAATGTCATTTAATGATGTTGATTATACTAAGAGCGTGTGTGTGTTTTCCTGCTCTGTATCAACTTTACGCAGAGTTAGGCAGCTGTTAAGCTTCATAGAGAGGCACTGAATCGTATATACAATGCATATAATTATATTATAAATAAGCACATAAAGCTTCTAACTGGGTGTGAAATAATTTAACCTTGCATAAGAGATAATGTTTGGATATTCTTTTGAAATGAAAATTTATATATAAGTCTAAGAATATATTTTTAAAAATGTTAAAGGGTTTCAGCTCAACTGATTTACTATTTGAATTATTCTAGAATATATATTTCTCATAAAAACTTCTTCCTTCTTCCTTAAAATTTGAAATTTCAGACTAAAAATAAGTATTACAACTTTATAAAGGCTGTTTTTCATAGTTTTTACAAATTTAATTATTTCAATAAATTTTATTATAATTTTTTTGAAAGATAAAATATTGAAATTCCATTGAAATTTAAATGGTTCCAGCTCAAATTTTGTATTAATTTAATTATTCATATTCATTTCATTTTAATTTATTTTTCTAAATACTTTTTTCTTGCATAAAAAGCAATGTTCTGAAATGCTTATGAAATTAGCATTTACATTTAAAACTAAGAAACTGTATTTACAACTCAACAAGGCTTCAGTTTAAATGTTTAGTATCTCCCAATTCTAATTTTAATTCAAGTGTTTTTATGTTAATCCTAATTCATTATTCCTAAATACTTCTTGCCCACTTTTTTGGACATTAACGCAACTTAAAGTCGTTGAAATTCATTTAAATTATTTGGAGCTCAAAAACCAACAAAACTTGGCAAAATTGCTCAGCACGCGTTTTGTAAATGGCCAACCCCAAAAAGCGATTGAGCCACGTTTTTCTTCCCCTACCATTGCACCCCCCTTTCCATAAACTTATTTTCCTTTGGTTAAAGCGCCCCACAATTTCAGCGCTTAAGTCATTCTCAAACGTCGCCCGCTGTTGTTTATTATTATCTCTGACGCTAATTCCAAATTTGAAAATATTCCATTTACTATTTTGAAAAATGATTGCAAGCAATTTCATTTCCGACCCTCTTGTTGTTTTCCTCCTTTCGCTGTTGAAAAACTAATTACAAACACATAAAACTCAACGGGAGTTCAAACTGAACATAATCCTCAACTAGCTGCGAAAATTTCCGTTGGCCAATAAATGTATAAGGAGGAGGAGATCTGAATCGGGCAGTTGAATGTTGAATGGCAGATGCAACATGTGACGAAGTTTTTGTTATTGCCTTTGGGGCGTCGTCTGTTGTCTGTGACACGCCCATCAAACTAAATTACTGCCACTTGAATTGGGCGCATAAAAACCAAATGCAGCCAACGTCCAAAGTGAGAACTCTGTGATTCCATTTCGACATTCAACCAACTTGCTCTTGTCTCACTTGAATTTCAAGTACCTTTTTTGGTTTTAGAGTTGGTTTTTTTTTTTTGGGGTTTTTTTCTTTTTCTTAACTTGCTGGCGGGCACATTAAGACAATGCGGCAGTTGCTGCCAGTTGCCATTTTGTGGCCTTCGAAATGGGTTTTAAAGTGTGCCCGAAAACTTTTTTGTTGAATCTTTTCGCACTCATTGTATTTTGGATGCTCAGCATTCAAATGTTGAACTTGGTATCTTAGGACTGCAGTTGCGATTTGGAATATAAAATGAAAATAAAGCAGTTTATAGATAGAAGTAAACTGGTACCTACTGTCAGAACATTGAAAAATATTAAGATATTAAGTTAGACGTGTATTTTTAAAGAAAACTGTGACACACTTATTATTAGCTGAATTATTTTCAAATATCAAGCAGAAATCAGAATCTATGTCATTTTAATTATTACTTATTTTTAAAGCATTTATTTTATGATTTTTAATTTTATTTGTTGCTTTACAGGGTATTTTATGATTCGAGCTACTTTTGCGGTTTTTAGAAATGCCATGAAATTTTCTTTTCTTTTATTTTTTATTTTATGACAGTTGTGTAAGTTTCGCAAGTTTTCTCAAGTGCCTGTTGTGATTTGAATTGGAGCGTTATTGTTGCTGCTGCTGCTGCTGTCTGGGGAGGGGAGGCATGGGGCGTGGCAATGGGGCATATCAAATTTGATGATTGACACCTGGGCGGGGGCAAAAAGTTGGGCAACTTTAAATGGCGCCCGAAAGTATGCAACGTGAGAGAGAGAATTGACATTAATGTTGCTCGCAAAGTTGTTGTTGTTCTTGATGATGTTGCTTCTAAAGCTGCTGCCGTTAATGGCCCCAAAGATGTTGTTGCGGCTGCTGCGGTGCTTTTATGTGTGTGTGTGTGTGGCACAAGAGGCGTCTCTGGGCTTTGTGGGCGTGTCGCAAGTCGTTGTCGACAGCAGCGGCGTGTGACCTGCAGCAATTACCAATTTTCTTGTTACATTTTAAAGTGCGCGAGAGCTTTGGCCTAGATTACCACACAGTGACAGAGAAAGAGGAAGTGAGAGAGTGAGAGAGAGAGAGAGAGAATGAGGTGCACATTAAGTGCGCTTGAACCTGAGACTGAGGTTGCTCCAAAGTCCAAATGCAAAATGCAGCCAAGTTGCTAAAGTTGATGCTGATGACAGCAGCATAAGAGTCAATGAAGAGAGACAGGTTTAAAGTAAATGAAGGAGATAGAAAGATGAGCTGCCTTGTCATTTGGGCCAAGATTAAGGTTGCTGATTGTGAATTAAGTTGAAATTGTAGAAAGGGCAGGAGCTGAGGTATCTATAAAATAAGAAGTGGCTCATAGTTTTGCATTTTGTGGGTCATTAGGGATAAATGTTAATATTCTAAGCTGATAAAATTTGATAGTAAAAATAGATATATTTATTTACTAAATGTCAACTAAGAGCAGTTAACCAATAAATACTAATATTAAAAGTAATTATTAAAGCAAATAAAAATTAAAATAAAATAAAATCAGATCAAGTCTTTTTAAATTATAAATTTTAATGCATTTTATTGAATTTATAAATGCACATGAATATCACACAATAAATTCTTTTCCTTTCCATTTTTTTACTACTTTACTTTCTAATCTTTAGGTTTTACTAAATAAACAGACTGTCAAAGATTTATTTCCCCACTTTTTTAAATTCTTCTAGTAATTAAATTCGACTATCTTAGCACTTAATTAAACGTACCTTCTTTCTTTTTTCTGCTTGCAGGTATGTTAAGTTCGCTCTTCAGCTGTTTACAGTGTTTACACATCATGTAATTCGTAAGTAGCATGCCACAAGTGCCTTGCAATCTGCCACCTTTGACAATATATCACGCATACGCCACATCGGTCGTGAGTGACAGAGCTGGCAACACTTGACAGACACAATGGCAACGGAGCTTCATTAAAATAATCAGCCAAAAGAAGAAGAAGTTAAAACAAGTCGAGAAAGAGAGAGAGAGAGAGAAGAGTGGAAGAAGAGGTAGAATTTGGGTTTGGCAAGTGTGAACAACAAAACTAATGATAGAGCAGACCAAAAAGGGTAAAGCAAAAATAAAAGACACCCACTGTAAATGTGTGTGTGTGCTTGTTTGTGTGTGAGTGCTTTTCAGAACTCTGGCTGAATGTAAACAGGCAATGCAACACTTTGCAGCACTTGGAGCACTCATCAAAAGCTGCCAAGTTTGGTTTCTCTAGCTTCTCTCGTCGCATCTTTGCATCACTTTTATTTTTGCTTTGCTATTTTCACTAATTAATTATGCAGTAAAGGCAAACAACTTGAAATGTAAGGAGATTAAAGCGACTTAAAAGGCATTTATGCAATGCCAGCAACAACAACAGCAACAACAAACACAAAACAGAACAAACACAGGACAGACATAGACTCAGACAAGTGTCAGAATGTCGTTCTCTAAGGACATTTGTGTGTGCGAGGAGAGATGTGAAGGATGTGTCTTCTGTCTTCTGTTTGTTTGAGACAACAAAATTGTATGTGTCTCTTGTATCTTTTTGAATGTGTGTCTTGTCAAGTCATGTTAACAAGCTTCAAATAGCGCAGCAAGCAGCTTAAATTATTGTTAAAATAATTAAATAAATTGCACGCAAATTTCGAAACGAATTTGTAATGAAATATGCATCATGTGTCCCCATTAATTGCGGCTTACAAATGACATTCAAAAGAGCAATGTTTTCGAAATGAACTAAGGAAATCTTTCACTTTTAAACTCTATCCCAACGTTTAATTCCTTTTATATTTCAAGTACCTTTTGACTTTAATGTTGCCGCCTTTTATTAACTTTGCACCTAATTAAAAACAATGGCAACAACGACAACTGAAAGCTGTCACTTTTTGACACAAGAAGTTGTCTAAAGAAAAAAAATAATAAATAAAATGGATTTACAAAAATGCTAATTAAGTTACAAAATGCGCTGACAAAATGAAAATTATAGTCAAAGGATTCAATGTGTGTGTGTTTGTGTGTGTGTAAGTGTGCACGACAGAGCCACAGGTAACAACAACAACAACAACAATAAAAGTTGCCTCGTTTCGTTTCGCTTTTTTCTGTTCTCACTCTTTTGCTGTGTTTTTACTCAACTTTGCCGCACGTTGCGACAGGTGGCAAAGGCACAAGACAATTGAGAGACACATTTGCTTACCGCACAATTTTTGCATACCCTGTAAGCAGGCAGCGCAAAGGGTATACTCGAAAAGGACAAGAATAAGTTGACATAAAAGAATAGAAAAAATATAGAACTTTAATATACATTTTTTTTGGTAAATCTTTCTAAATTGTATGTGTGTATAATTTCTTAGAGTTTCTTCAAGTCTATCATGCTGAGTTTCTTTGTCCTCACCTGCATCAACTTTTATATGCAAGTTGGATACTTAATGTCACACACACTCACCCGTTTCCTATAGACACTCACACACACAGTGTCAATTTATATCTATGTCAACGACTTTAAGAGTTTTTAATATAACAACAAAGGCAGAGTTTCATTTTTAAAAAATATATCAGGCTTCTGAAAAATACGAGGCAAACAAAACTTGGCAACATTTTTGTGTGATGTAAAATTTCAACTGCTTTTATTTTGAATGTTCTTCAGGCTGACAGAAAGTGGCAACAATTTAGCGACATTTGTTGCAACATTTTGGACAAATTGTGTTTGCTAAATAAATGTGAATGACATTTTTCTGAGCATAGAGAAAATGTTGCAGATAAAATTGTAAAAATATGAAGAAAACTGTGAGAATAAATTAACATTTATTGAATAATCAAAGTCATAGATCTATTAAAATAGCTGACAACTAAAAATTGTCAAAAGAATGGAGATAGCTCTGAAAATAATTGACTATTTACTGCATAATCAAAGTCATAGATCTATTAGAATAGCTGACAAATCTACAAACTATTTGCTGTCACTTTGCAACAAAATATTTTCTGATATTCTTACTTAATATTCATATTAAATCTATAAATAAAAATACTTTAAAAAGGGGGCAAAACAGCACTCAACTCTCTAGTGAGTTGCGTCTTCTAAAGTATGCAATAATTTTAAAGCTCTTTTGCGGTTGCCCCAAAAGCGACCACAAAGCATTGGCAACAACAAACAGAATACAGAGAGAGAGAGAAAATTGAGGCGGCTGCTGTTCATTTTTATTGCGTTTTTCATGTGTCTCATGTGGTTTACTACAAATTGATTCTATTATTGTGTATATATGCACATATGCATATATGATGCCTACTGACTCCTCCTTTGCATTACGCGTTTGTTGTAGCTGTTGTTGTTATTTCTGCTGTTGTTGTTGTTGTCGCATCGTTTGCTGTTTCGGTTTTGCTGCTGGCGATTTGGAAACTGAAAACTGATTGCAAACACATCCAAATATCCTCTTGTCTGTCTGTCTCCCCTTTAGGCCTATGTTCAGTGCAATTTCCGTTGGTTATAGCCCAGCTTGTGAGCAAAAGAGATAGTAAGAGTAAGAGAGAGAGAGAGCGAGTTGTGGTACATAGAAATTGCAATTACAGTCACACATTTGTTGGCGTTGTGTGCGGCTCCAATCAATTGTTTAATTAATTTTATAATGAGTTAATTTCGCATAGCGCAATCATTTAAAATTTTCACATGCACACATTTTACGCACAAAAATCCATTTATTTAATTGTTGTGCAATTCTTTGCCACTGATTTTCATGCGTACTACTAAATTATAAGTCGATCAGAACAGAAACGAACAGAACAGAAAACAAAACAGCATCCGTCTGTGAAATTCAATTATAAAATGCTTACATTGCATTTACATATTTGCGGCGTGTCTGTTTAGTTTATAAACATTTGGCACGCTCAGTTAAATGTTGCCTAATTTCATTTTAAGGCCATTGCAGTTTGCATTTTTTGATGCTCTTTATGGCGGAGAGTACTTTGATTTTAGCATCAACTATATGAGCTATTAAATTAAATAAAAATCTTTTTTTTATATCGATCTCTGATGAGTTTGTAAACCTTGTAAACCAAACCAATGAGTGTATTCAATTTGCGTCATTTGAAAACATGACAAATAAAGATGCAGTCCGTAGAACTACGTCAAATACTCGATTACAAATGATACATTTTGATAGAATAAATTCGTGTCAAATTATAGTTTTCTAAAGTCAAATTTCTTGGCACGTAGCCAGAAGAGGAGAGAAGATGTTTGGGACGTAAAGACAACTCGCCAATTTGTGGGCTTTTATTTTGGTTTATTGCGTATTTTGGTGTGTACATAAATACTATTTTGTGTCGACAATTTTCAAAATAATTTTCATTTTCATGTGTAATTGGCAGTTATAATAGAGACACGTATTTGGCATTTTTATTTATAAATATTATTAATGGCTTTTACAGCAATTTATGCATTTTTCTAATGCACGTCAATAAATGTTTATGCGATTTATGGAAGCGTGTTCAAGTGATAATTGATTTAAATTAAATTAAGTAAAATTGTCTAAATTATGAATGTCTAAATTAACTTCCTGTTGACCGTCTTGTTTATCCTTTACTTGCAGTTTTATTCTTTTCATACTTTAGATTGTATCACTTGCTCTAAATCTCAAATATTCCCATTTAAATGCATTCCAAAATCCACAACAGCACAAAAAATAAAAAGCATTAAGCGCATTACGCTTCAAGATTCCAATTGTCATTAGGCGCTTTTGGGTGTTGTATTTACCACAGAGCGACAGAGAGCGAGTCACGCCCACAACAGAGAAAGGAGGAGAGTGGCCACAGTTTTTACTTTTGGCCAGGACTTATCGCAATTGAAGGAAATGCTTCTAGCTCTTGGCAACTGGCAACTGGAAACTGGCTGCTGTCTTGCCATTTGCTTTAAGCGCCGTGAAGCATTCTGCAATTTTTCATTTAGCGTTTGCTGTAAATTCCAGATGCTCAGTAGCTCTGTGTTCTCGTAGCTCCTTTTCTTACGGTATTTTTGCAACTAAGCTGCGGAAGGGAAAGAAGTGAAAGAAGGAGGCAAGAAAGAAAGGGGGAAAGACGGTTACAAAACTTGGTCCTTTAGCCGCGTGCGATTAATGCGACAAGCGCAGGAAAGGAGAAGGAGAAGGAGAAGGGATATGAGAAGGAGAAAGGAATCTTTCAACTTCCAACACTGGGATGCCAAATTTGGTGGCATTTCTTGTCTGTGTGTGTGTATGTGTGTGTGTGTGTCTGCGTGGTTTTTCTTATGCTCGGCGCGAAATGCCTCAAGGTGTAAAATTGAATAATTGAAATGAAGCGAGCGTTCGCTCGGCAGGAAGCTTGTCTGTACAGTGAAAAGTGTAGCACGGCAAACTCCAGCCAAAATTGTTGCTACAAACTTTAGTTAATTGTGGTTAATTCTGATGGATTTGTGACTAATTAGTGAGTAATTTAATTTTACATTTCATTCAAAAGTTTTTGGCGTTGTCTGTTTGCCACACAGCTTTTTAGATTTTCAATTAAAATGAATTGTACCGATTTTTAGACAGAATATTTTCTTTTGATCCATATCAATAATATATACAATTTCAGTGAACTGCAATTATCATTATATTTAATTTCTGTTGCTTCTGTATTTCATACATTTTCTGCGCTCATTTCATTCTCCTTGTAGCCGCAAGATATGCAACACATTTTCTTTATTAGCCACAAAAATACACTCTTTTTTCTTTCTGCTTTTTGGTACAACTTTGACAACAACAGCAATCATGACAGTTGTTGTTTTGTTGCTGCTCTTGGGCGGCTAATGAAATGTGACATTAAGTGCTGATGCTGATGCCATTGCCACGCCCACACCAGTAGCGTAATTTTAATTGTTGCCACCACAGCAACAGCAACAACAACAAAAACGACAACAATAATAAGTTGCTGCTCTTTGCGGTCGCTCCCCAAAGGCAAATGTTTTGATGGCAGCGGGAAAACCCCCAAAACAGACCCAGAAACAGAGCAACCTCCGACAAGCGTCAGCCAAAAGACGCATAAAAAAATAAATACAATAAAAGAGCACAAAAAAATAAAAGAGAGAGTCGAAAAAATGTTGGAAAAAGGGAAAAATCACGGAAAATCGCGCGAAAACGAGAAACAAAACGGGCAACGAAATGGAGTTTAGCAAAAAAGTTTTTAATTAAAAAGTTTCGCTTAAATCTATGGATGCGAAATGGTTGAAGCTCATTCGGGCTTCCTTATTTTTTTTTAATATTTTTTTTTGTAGAGAATTTTGTTGAGAGAATTTGTGGCAATGGAAAGTGACAGCTGTAAATGAAATGATTAGCTTATTTTAGAGTTAATTAGCAGACAATGTTAGATAGAAAGGTTAAAAATTACAAACAATATGAGTTTTGATTACTGATTAATACTGATAACTGATCAATTTCAAGAAAATAAAAATGCAATATATTTGTTTTTAAACAAAAATATAGCAATTTAATACTGATATTTTAAAAATTCCATATCAATACTTGGCATTATCTTTAAACTTATAATGCTTATTAATGATTAAAATCATGCATAACTTTAAAATGAGCAAACGTTACCCCCCTCTACACCTTTCGGTATCATTACACTCGGCAGAGCATTGAATGCATTGCAAATTGAGTTGTTTGTGTTTTATTTATGTGCCATGGGCTGCAAAACTTGCGCAAACACAGCCCAAAAGTCAAACAACAGCATGCAATTTAAATGCAATTGTTTTATGCACAACCAACTGTACGCACACCAATGCACACACACACACACATACATGCACATGTACAATTATGTTGCTGTTCACGCTGCGCTGACATGCCAAAGGGCTGTATTGGCCAATGCGGCGTATGCGTAACGTGCGCTACCAGCAAGAAGTTGCTACCACAACAACAACAACAAGCAGAACCAGAGTAAGGCATATTGCACATTGCCCACCTCGCACTAATAAATTATTAAATGCATGCAATAAATTTCAAATTAATCGCTGATATTTATCTCTCATTGCAACGTCGACCGAAATCGCTCTGCATAATTATTATGTTGGTCAGAACACACTCTCCCCCCTCCTTTCCCTCCTTTACCAGCCCAAAATACTCATTCCTTTTGCCGCCAAAAAAGCTGCACCCATTTAACCAGTTAAAGGGCAATTCAGCTGCATTTCAAGCATGATTTAAAAATTGGTTCTTAAATTTTGATTATATAATTTTTCCAAAGTTTTTATTGTTTACATGTTGCTTTTGTTTTAAGGTCCGAGGCGCATTTATTATTATTATTATGAAACATTTTTACATATTGACTCAACAGTTTTTCTCATTTGCCTTTGGTATTATTTGATATACAGCTGCGGTCAAAAAAATAGTAGTGCCTGCAATGAACTTACAAAAGCTCAAAATTTAAAGACTTTTAATTTATCCAAATTTTTTATTTAATTTTTTTAAGATACGTTATTATATTGTAAATCCATCTGAGAAATCAAAGATAGTAAACAGTTATTATTTTTCGACTTAGGAATTTTTTTCTTGCAATAGTCTGAAAAATGGGCGGTCAAAATAATAGTAGTGAATGCCTTAAAAGTGGAAAAAAAGGATATTAAGCAGGAAAGGCACTTGATTTGATATTTATAATTGTAATTTGATAATGTTCTATAAATTGTATAAAAAATATTTTGCTTAGAGTTGTTACAATGGGGCGTGGCAAGCATTGCACTCCAGAAAAGCGTGCTCCTATAAAAAATTTATTTCTAAAAGGATAACGTTTAAGGAAGTGGAAAAATTTGATTAGATGATTGCCAACCATAATCAGAAACGCCATTAAGTAGTCGCCAAAATAGGATAAATGTGGAACACCTCGATCCATGTCCAAAAGACTAGTGACAAAAGTAGTGAGGTTTTTGAAACGCGACCCTTTTGCTCCTGCAGCACTTATAAAAAAGAACTTTGGTATGGACCAAAGTGTGTAAAACATTCTTAGATGTTTGCAAAATAATAATCTGGCAGAAAGAAGTCCGTGAAAAATTCCGTTATTAAAAACAATACCTGCCCAAAAGCGATTTCGATTTGCTAAGGATCATCTGCATTGACCCTAGAGAAATAAAGAAACCTCTAGTGGTCGGATGTGTCCAAAATTATTTTTTTTGCTGGTCGAGGATCTCGACAACATGTAAGGTATCCGTTAAAGTCCGAATATTAGCCCAGATTCACCTGCAGGACCATCAAACATTGTGTTATGAGAATAATAACCTGGGCGCATTTTCACATTACTGGGTCCAACCCATATAATGGATCATAACCATAATGGAAAGGCACGAACATGTGAAAATTCTGCAGGACATTATGCTACCGTATTTTTCAGATGATATGCCGATAATTTGGAGGTTCCAACAAGACATAGACCCAAAGCAAATCAGCAAATCTTCGAAAGAATGGTTCGCATAGAAAAAAGTTAATGTAGTGGAGTGGTCACCACGGTCCCCCGATCTGAATCCCATTGAAAATTTGTGGTCCGATATGAAGAAGGATTTTGCCAAGCATCAACCAACAAATAATATTCATCTTTGGAAGATCGCTAGGAACACCTGGAGCTCAATACAAACAGAACGATGTAAAAGCCATAATCCGTCGTTGTAAGGCGGTAATTCAAGATAAAGGCTTCACAACAAATTATTAAATTTGTTAATTATTAAGTGCATTTCACATATCTAACCTTTTAAATAAAAAAAGGGGTTTTGGATCGTTTTCATCATTAAAATATTTGAATATGTTCATCACTACTATTATTTTGACCGCCCATTTTTCAGGCTATTGCAAGAAAAAAATTCCTAAGTCGAAAAATAATAACTGTTTACTATCTTTGATTTCTCAGATAGGTTAACAATATATTAAGGTATCTTAAAAAAATTATATAAAAAATTTGGATAAATAAAAAGTCATTAAATTTTGAGTTTTTGTAAATTCATTGCACGCACTACTATTTTTTTGACCGCAACTGTATGTAT